>JASAMX010009679.1:0-19577 GCA_030248175.1 Microlaimidae sp. YZB2_3 | reverse complement strand
CAGGGAAAAAATTGTAGCAATATTTTATCAAACAATAAAAGCCGATAATTTGTACGAAAACTATTATCATAAAAAGATACTCGCATCTGTGGTCTAATATGACTTTTGTATAAGTCGACTTTTTAAATGGCGAGAAAACTCCATTATCTTAGGTTTGTAGCTAACACCACCTAACCTACAAAAAGACCCCAACCACCTATTGTGCAAAATTTTTGCAAAAAAATTTTAAGAACACATTTCAACATTTTAAATTTTTGACATAATTTTTTTGAAATTAACGAATTAATACGTTTTAACCCTCCACCCATAGGTGGGCAGTCTCCGGGATTTTATGGGCGGTATACCCGACCCCCGAAATTTGGGGGGTATCCCAAAATTTTTTTGAGGTATACCTCAAATACCCCATTTTTAGTACTTGGACCCTTCAGATTTTAGGGGTGGTGTCCGGGGTACCCCCAAATTTTAGGTGGGGGGGCGTCGGCTATAATCGGGATTTTGGGGGGTATAAGCCACCACCCCCCCCCCCCCTCTATCCCAACCGCCCACCTATGCCTCCACCCCAACTCCTCTCCCTGCCCACCTATGCTCGGTAGCACCTGAAAGTTTTATTTCTTGACGGAAAAAACCTCCCACTTAGCAAAAGTCATTCATCACTAAAAAAACTAAAAAAGAACACAACTTTTATCGGAACTCCGGAGCTAGCAAAAGTATCGGCATGAATAACGTGAATTGACAATACAATTCGTTAAAAATACACCAAAAAATTCAGGACTTATTATAAGACGCGAATGAATTATTTTATGATTATACTACTGAATCCTGTTTGAAATCTAAAACGATTAACAGTCGCCTATATTTGTAGAGTTCTGACTCGTTCTTTTAAAGAAAGACGAATTTCACGCTCCCTTTGACTCGCTTCGCTGCGTTGTATTATCGCGATTGTCAGTTAGTTTTTTTGCACCCGCCGTCAAACATAAAGCCCAGATGTTGTTTCTGTCAAAAAATTCCACTTCGTTGAAAACACCTGCTGGGCTAGGCTAGGGAAGTTAGGGGTGATGTTGTTAAAGGAGTTAAATTATTGTTAAAAGTTAATACCATATTCTAGTGAATAAACTATGCTATATTTAGTTACAGGGGCATATCCAGTATTTCAAAAAAAGGGGGGTTGGATCGCACTCCACACAAATTTTTGAAAAAAGGAGAGGGTTTTTTGGGGGTTTTACTACTAAAAATAAAATATCGTTTAAAAGACTTTAAAAAGGGGTAAAAATTTTCGCGCTTATTATTAATTTTACGTTTATTCGCAGTGTTTTTAAATTAAACTTTTAAGTTTAAAAAAAATAACATAAATATTCGTGCGAAAAAAAACAGCGCAAAAAAATGTCGTTGATATGCATCAGAAACATCACTTGAATGAAAGTTATATACAATAACATCAGTAGCGTGCCCAGAATTTCATTTCGGGGGGGGGGGGCGGTCTGGGGGGGGGGTACATTACATACTAACCCTGAGGAGGGTCTCTGGGGCGGCAGTCCCCCAGAAATGGGGGGTCGGGGTGGCGAGAGCCCCCAGCGGGGTAAAGGGGCAGAGCCCCTTGTCAGAGGGGTCCGAAGGGCAGAATGCCCCCCGGGGGAGAAAATTTTTAATTTAAAGGCGCTAAAATACACTAGAAATTTTAATTCCAGATGATAATTAAAACAAAATTTAAGGTTTTTTTATTCCTATCCATTTGAAACATGTGTTTAAAATGTTAATAAAAGGTTAATAGTGTTTATAGTAATTTTATTTAGCATGTATGTCTTAACTATTGAGCGGCAAAATCGATTTGAAATTGAAAAACTGAGAAAAATTGTTAATTTAAACTACCCGCGAAGCGGGGAAAATTTGGTTTTTTGACTATTATGCTTTTGGAAAGCATCAGAAAAGTTTCTGTATTAATATTTAAGAAAAAAAATTTTCTCTCCCAAAATTCAAAAAACGTGAGGGTCCCCCCTTACGAAAAACCTGGGGGGAGGGGCGGCCGCCCCCCCTGGGCACGCCACTGAATAACATTATATACAAGATATATAAGTGTCGAAAAATTGTTTAAAATTCCTTCCTGTAAACCCCTTAATTTTTAATTCCGCCGATCCAAAAAAAAGGAGAGGAGTTTGCCACACTTACAGCTCCTTTTCTTTGACTACGCCCTCGTTTAGTTTGAAAAATTCACCTTTTTAGGAGAAGGGGCGTCCTATATTTTTTCTGGGAGGAGGGAGGCTACCAAAATATCGAGGCAAGAAGGGGGGGGGGCTGGCTGCGAACCCCACGCACCCTGCCCTATATCCACCGGGAACGCCCCATTTCGCTCCCGTCACTTCGCTCCTGATCCATTTCGCTCCCAGGAAATTTTTGCAAATTTAATATTTTTTGCTGGGACCAACCTCGCTTTTGGTTTATTTCGGCAAATTTTATAAGTTTATCACAAAAAAGATTTGCTTGATTTTTAGGTTTCGCTTAGACTTAGGTAAATGTAGGGTTTCCATCTTTAAGAGCGTCGCAAAAAATGCGTTCACAAAATTCGCCAGGAGCGAAGTGGGCCGGGAGCGAAGTGTCCCCAATTCGTATCCACATTGTCCCATCTTTAAATACGATTGAAATAACCCGAGGAGAGCGAAGGCGCAGCTGAATTGAACCAATATTGGGTCGACTTCATTTCGCTTGTTAACCTCAATACTTAAAAAAAGAATTTAAAGCCCCTTTTGCTTTCCACTTTCAGCCAACCGCTTACAAAAGTCCTTTCATCCACGAAATCTCAACCGCTAGATATTAAAAAAACAACAACTAATTATTCAAAAATAAAACCCAAAGAATAAACGCCAACCGGCAGTCAAATATTTCTCTCCGATTGCCGACTCAGCATACGTCTGCAATACATTGCAATCGGTAATAAGCACGCTTTTCCTCGCAATTAAAGTCTTCCAAACTCTCAAACACCGTAAAAAATTTCCCCGACGTCTGGCGTCATAAAAACTGAAACCTCGGACGACGACCCGACAGTTAGCAAAAGTGATTCGTAACCGGAGCAAAACAATAAAACATAAATCAAGTCAACTATACTCTTATCCATCTCGCGGTAATAAAAATAATAATCCGCACACATATACCTTACTATTAGCCACGAACAAAAAAAAACACGGCCAAACACACACATACACGCACAGCGAGACGACAATCCTAACTTCATGACCACACTACACATCGGATTGTCTCGTCCTGGGTTCTCTTCCCCTCTGGTCATATCATATCCCAAAGGATTCAGCTTTCATGTGCAATTCCTAGGGAAGGGAAACAGCGCCCGCGGGGCGTTATTTCCCCTCGGAGAAGAAACCCGTCTGTGTGCGCGCACTTAAGCCGCTAGTACGCTTTGCTGCTTCTTTTTCTTCTATTGCGATTATCGATTGTTTTTGCACCGGCGTAACGTTTCAACCAGCCGTAGCTGCTTAGTCAAAACTATAACAATACCACTACTTCGTCAAATTTTTGTCCCATAGGTGTGCTATATGCACTTCCATTGTTCGCGCTAATAGATGAAAATAAGAAAGCGCAATAGGCAGCGAGAAGATAGATGAAAAAGGAGGCAGGGTGGGGTACACCTACCCTAGACCTTGCTGCAAAAGTTTGTCTTTCCCCCACCCACCTGCACCACTAGAAAAAATCCAGGCCCTCTCCCTCACACTACTCCTCACTAATTTCCGAATTTTTTCACCGTTGTTTGCCCTCTCTGACACATCCTCCCCCTTCAAGAAAAAAATTATATTTATGCAAAAAATATAAATAAATTTAAATAGTTTTAGTTTAAATTTTTTAATTCCAGCTCCCAGTGGCTAAAATTATCATTACATAAGCTAGGTCTAGTACATAGGTGAGAAAGGAGGGGGAACAAGGTTGGGTCCACCGTCCACCCCCCCCCCGGCTTCGAAATTTTGGGACCCCCCTAAACGAAAATCTAGGGGCCCCCCTACCCCAAGTTTCTGAAATTTTTACCTCTGATTCCCCTCTAGAATTTGAAATATCTGACCCCCTCCCCCTTTGGGAAAAATTTAGGTACTTTTTTATACTAATTTTTCTTCCAAAAACGTGATTTTAAACACATATTCATGTTTTTACACCCTTTTTACACCAAAATATCGCTTTTTATTCAATAAAATGCAGTATTATCCTATAAAAAGAAGAATTATTAAAGTTATTATGGTTTCAAACTGTTTTGCTTTGGACACCGTACCCCCCTCTAGATTTAAAATTTTGCACCCCGGGTCAATCCCCCCTAAAAAGCTAGGGGGTCCGGACCCCATGGGACCCCCCTCCTAGAAATTAAAATTCGATTTACCCCGAGTAACCACTCCCCCTAGCTTCCTGGACCGTTCTCAACTATGGTCTAGTAACCATATCTCACCCCACCCTACCCTACATAGTTTTTGCTCGTTGCAGCTAAAAAAGAACCAGTGCTATGTGCGAACATTAAACATAATATTGTGTAAAAAAAGAATATTAACCGTTTGATCGAAAAAAAAAACTAAATTATATCGAAAGAATCTCTAATTATTAATTTTTAATCTCTAAAAACAAGTAAAATTTACACAATATTTGTTTTTTTATTTAGTTAAAAAAATCCTAATTCAAAATTTGACACAATAAAATTTACCACTATCGTCATATAAAATCTTTCAGTCCTGTCGGTTGGGTAAAAAATATTTTGGCACGGATCTGCATTACATTGCTCGTCAAAAAGCACCTGGACTTTTTTTTTGATCGGTATTTTGTCATTCAACGAAATGAGCCAAATTCATTATAAAATAAATGTGACTGTGACTGATTCCGTAGTGAATGGAGTGCAGTTGAGAGACCCAAAATGAGTCAGAGTCGCATTATTTATATACAAATTGTGGTTTATTTTGCCATAGTAACGACAATTTAGTGTTGGTCTCGCCTCGCTCGGTTGGTGGTCTCGTCGGAGTTTTTTTTTTAATGCAGAAAAATTATGTTATTATTTATTTTTTTTTCCCAGCACTCTATTTTCCAACCAAAGTCACGGAATGAGAGAAATGAGAGAAAACAGAAGGTAAATTAACTAGCATCACGGGGATAGGACTGATATTTTAAAAGAATCTTCTTCTTACTACGGCCGTATGAGTCATAAATTGTATAAAACACACATGACTGGCCTTTTATGAATTTCAAAACACACAGTGTTGTAGTGTAAATATATTTCGTTGGGTTTACAAACACGTGTATATTTTCAGACCTGTGCACTGCCCCCCCCGGGTTTTATTGGGGGGGGGGGGGGCAATTCCAAAACGGGAGGGGCACGGAGGGCAACTTTTTTGAAACAGAGGGGCAATAAAACGGGGGTGGGCAAGCAGGGAAGGAAAAAAAAGAAAAAAAAAGGAGAAAAAAAAAAAAAAAAAGGGAAAAGGAAAAAAAAGACAAAAAAAGCGAAAATAAGGTAAAAATACGTCTAAAATGACTTAAAATACATTTAAATAGGCTAAAAACTGCAAAAAAAATCGCGATGATGGCATCAATATAGGTCAAAATTGGCGTCATAATTTTAGGCTACTTTTTCATTTTTCGGCGGAGGGGGCAATAAAACGGGGGAGCAAATCTTCCAATAAAGCGGGGGGGGGAGCATTTCCAGACCGTGCACAGGTCTGTATTTTATTTTGTGGTATTTGTCAATTATTTTGTCGTAACCAAGAGAATCTGTTGGCATTCTTCAAGTAAAAAAACAGAAATTTTAAAAAAGTTATCGTGATAAAGTTTGGCTTGATTTTAAAATTTTTTGAGGGTTGCTTGGAGAAACCTTAGTTTAAAGTTTATACTTTAGCCTTTAGGTTGTTTGTGTTTTCTCATAACAACTTTATTAGTTCATGAGTTTTATCGTGATTAAAATACAGACCTGTGCACGGTGTGGAAATGCCCCCCCGCTTTATTGGAGGATTTGCCTCCCCCGCTTTATTGCCTCCTCCTCGCCAAAAAATGAAAAAGTACCCTAAAATTATGGCGTCATTTTTGAGCTATAATGACGCCATCATCTCGAATTTTTTGCAGTTTTTAGCCTACATATTTCAATGCATTTTAAGCCATTTTTGATATATTTTTACCTTATTTTCGTTTTTTTTGTCCCTTGTTTTCCTTTTTTTTTGTCCTTTTTTTCTTTTTTTCCCCTCCTTGCCCCCTCCGTTTTGGAATTGCCCCCCCCCCGATAAAACCCGGGGGGGGGGCAGTGCACAGGTCTGAAAATATAACAATCACAAATAAAATTTAAAAGTGTGCTATTGAAGATTGCCGATGTATTTTACATGAGAAAAACAAAAAAAGAAAGAATAGAAATTTGCAGAATCTTTCGCGTCTCATTATAAAAATACCCCCGAAATTTTTAAACTTCCGTAATATAATATGGTGTCCGAAAAAAAAACTTTGCCCTTAACTTCAAACACAGGGCAGGCTGGGAAAGGGTGGCTGAACGGAAGGGTTATAATCATAGGTGGGCAGCCTACCGGATTTTGGGGGAGGGGAATACCCGACCTCCGAAATTGGGGGGGGGGCAGACTTGTGCACGGTCTGGAAATGCCCCCCCCCGTTTTATTGGAGGATTTATTCCCCCCCCCCCCCCGCCAAAAAATGACAAAGTACCCTAAAATTATGTCGCCATTTTTGACAAATGATGACGCCATCATCGCAAATTTTTTGCAGTTTTTAGCCTATTTCAATGTATTTTAAGCCATTTTAGATATATTTTTACCTTATTTTAGCATGTTTTTGTCCTTTTTTTTTTCCTTTTTTTTTCTCCCCTGCTTGCTCCCCCCCCTCGTTTCAAAAAAATTGCCCCCCGTGTCCCCGTTTTGGAATCGCCCCCCATTTAACCCCGGGGGGGGAGGCAGTGCACAGGTCTGGGTGGGTGTCCCCAAAATTTTTTTCGGGGTATAACTCAACCTCATTTTTCGCGTTTTTAGTACTGGGACCCCCCAAATTTTAAGGGGGGGGGTGTCCGGGGTACCCCCAAATTTTAGGGGGGTGTCGGCTATAATCAGGATTTTTTGGGGGGTATAACCCCCCAACCCCCCCCCCCGCCAACCTATGGTTATAATACTCTCCCTCACCCCCTCCCAATAGGAAATGCCAAAACTACTGACACGGACGCCCCCTACTAAACCTTGAGTATGACATTATCAAAAACTCAGAAATGAGGCTTTGGAAGATGCGCATATAAAATCCGCAATGCTGAGTGTATCTATTTTTTCAAGGTTTTAGCTCAAATAGGGAATTTTAAACAAAGTATAAAGTTTAAATTAAACCCTACAAAACAAAACAAAGTATAAAGTTTAAACCCTAAAAAACCAATCAACCTTCGATAGTTGGTTTTAGAATCAAAATGAGTAAGTTTTAATAATAATTATACAAGCAATACTTTAAAACAATTGATATTTGATAGATTTTGAGCAAGTAACGAGAATCGAGTTCAAACGAAGTTTTGCTGTATTTGTGTTGCATTAGCTTAAAAATTTAAAAAAAAACGTTAAAAGCTTTTAAAAAACATATGAACCGGTTCCGGTTTCTTTTTTTAAATTGAAAACCATTTTTTAAGTTTCATTTCCGTTAAAATGAGAGATTTACAACAATGAAGTATGCAAAAGTAAAGTTTAGAAAATTATATTATATAACATAAATAAATACTCGCATATGAAAACAATTTATTATACTTTTCTAACTAAAACAAATTTGCAAAAAATATAAAATTTACTCAACTAAATTTACGGGTCCGAAAATAAAGTTTATATCGAGTATATTTCAATTTTTTTCATTCCAGGTCCATTCTCGATATAAAATTAGGCAGGAAGGGTCGGAATCCGAAACCCAGCTCTTGCGGAATTTAAAAGGTTCCCACCCGACGCCAAACATCAAATTTTAGGGGTATACAGAAAATTTTCGAGAGGAATATCCCCAAATACCCCATTTTTAGCGTTTTTAGTACTGGGACCCCACATATTATAGGGAGGGCGGGGGTTGTCTCAGAAACCTCAAATTTTAGGGAATGTAATGTAGTATGTAGGCAATTTCAGGATTTTTTTGGAGGGGTTATTAATTCCCTTTTTATTTTTCCCTGTCATACCTCAAAAAAAATTTTGGGGACACCCCCCAATTTCGAGGGTCGGTTATTTCGGAGGTCGGGTCGGGAGGCTGACCACCTATGCTTTTGGCAGTACTGCCCCGATGGCAGAATGCCCTCGCAAGCAAAGAATTTTTTAATTGAGCTAATGAAAAAACATTAAAATAATAAAAATAAAGTCCAATTTTTTTATAACTTTTCATTGTTACTTAAAACACAACAATTTACAATTAAAAGGTTTTTCTTAAAGCAAAATAGAACATGTTTCTTATTATTAAATGTTTTTTTTAAATTAACTTTAATATCACGAAACTATTAAGTTTGTAACATAAATTTTTCTATCTTTGCTTCTTATTGCAAATTGGCACTATTTTACAATTTTATCGAATAAATATATAACAACTAAACTGAGCGTAAGATGGATAAAAAACTAATAACGAAAAGGATTATCGGAAAATTAAAATTTAATAAAAACCGAGAAGTTAAATACGTGTTATTTCGTCAAACATTTTATTTTTTATTCAGCACGATAATAATAAATTTTATTAATTAAAAAAGATTTCAATAATGAAATCGCAGGATAATTTAATTCTCTCGAGTTTTAAACATTTTTTTTTCAATATGTTTACTTATTTATTTTAGAGTAGGGTATTTATTTAAAAAGTTTAGAAAATATTTAATTAATTTTACGTGACCAATAAACAATGTTTGATTTCAAGCAATCGCCAAACACAGTAAAATTTGTAAATAAGTCTTTACAATAGAAAATAATATCTGCGAAAAACAAATTTATTTAAATATGTTTACGTTCGTGATATCAAAAAGTTGCCGAAAATTTATAAGGATGAAAAAAAATATTTACTTAAATTTTTCTACAAATAAGGCCCTCAAATATTTTTTTACTTCTTAACGCAATTATCATAAATAGATTTTTGTATCAAAATACTCACGAAGATAAACAAATTGTTGTAGCGACAAACAATGACAATAATAAATTTAACGAATTCGTTTAATTTTTTATAGATGAAAATGAATTTTATTAAATTTGCGCTGAGCAGAAAAAACCTGTTGTAGACTAGTGTTTTAAAAATTAATGATTTTGGATTATTTTAAGTAAAAGTAATTTGAAAAATTTCAATTTAAGTAATTTGTGATTTTTTAATTTAAGTAAAGAAAAAGTAAAGGTCAAAATTTTTTTAAGTAAAGTGAAAGTAAGACCTTTTTTTAATAAAAATAAGAGTAAAAGTATAATAAAAGTAATTTTGAAACGGAGCAAAATACCGGTTTTTGAAGTTTTAGAGCTTTGTTCTGAAGTTTTTTGCTAATTTCATGTATAAATTCTCAGTTTGATAAGTTTTTTGGTCAAAATAAATGGTTTTAGCGTGTTAGCGGCTTAAGAAATTTTCTTCTGCCACTCATTTTACAACAAGCTCATAAGGAATCTACTCATTGAAATTACTTAAATTATACTTAAATTAATTTAAGTATTTGCAGGAAAAAATCCGAGTAAGAATAAAAATGAAAGTAATTAAAATTTTAAAAGTTGAGTAAAAGAAGAGTAAAAGTCAATGGTTTTCAAAATTTTATGAAAGTAAAAGGAGTAGTAAAATAATTGAAATTTCAAAAGTCGAGTAAACATACATGAGACAAGGGATTACGGTCGAGTCTTCACCCCCCCTAGCCTCGAAATTTTGCCCCCCTCAAAAAAAAATCCGGGGGCAACCTTCCCCCAAAATTTTCGAATTTTCCCCTGAAGCTGACCCCTCTAAATTTTGAAATCTGACCCCCTCTCCCTTCTCAAAATTTTAAGTACTTTTTTATGCTGAAATTTCTTCAAAAAACGTAATTTTTAACACAAATTTAAATATTTCGACTTTTTTATACCTAAATCGCTTTATTCAAAAGAATTAGTATCTTAAAAAACTATTATTAAACATTTAATGGTTTAAAAGTATTTTGTTTCGGAAATTGGACCCACCTGACCCCCTCTAGGTTTCAAAAACTCCACCCGGGTCGACCCCTTAGCATACATCGCAAGGTCGTCCGGAGTGGGGGGGGTTAGACCCCAAATTAGGGGGGGGGGGTCTAAATCCAAGACACGCAAAATACCGATATGCTTTTTTTCCGGAGTGCTTTTTTACCCATATTTTTTGTTTTTCGATTTTCAAGGAAAAATAGGTAAAAAACGCTAATTTTAGGTCAAAAAGCCTTTTTTATTGCATTTTTGAGCTTTTTGATAGCTTAAAACATTCATTTTGACCTCAAAACTTAAGTTTGGAGACAGTTAGAATTCCATTTTAAAGACATTTTTTTCTTTTCAGTTTTCCCAAATAGGGGGGGTTAACTTTTTCTTTCCCCACTTCTGAGTGGGGGGGGGGGGTTAAACCCCGTTCTAGGAATTTGAAGGGCGGTTAACCCTCCCACCCCCCCTCCGTGCCCATGTATGCCTTAGAACCCCCTATCTTTGGTGAAAGTAACAGTAAAGATATTGAAATTTGAAAGTCGAGTTAGTAATTAGTTTTCAAAAAGTCGAGTAAAAGCGATCAAAAAATCCACTACTTTCTAGTTGGAAGTTTAAGTAAAAGAACTTTTTACAACACTACTGTTGGACGCATGGAATGACGCAAAACGTCGACACGGCCTTTAAATGCTATTTTTATCGGAAATATCTCCTAAACATTTTTATACAAAACTCGCAACAAAAACAAAAAGGTCGCACGAAAGACAAATAATATTTGCCGCAAAATATTATATTGTATTATAATATGATCCTGATTTGAAATAAAAATTTACCAAATAAAATTAAAACATCAGTATTTTGTCTGAATTTAAAAAGCTATATGGTGTCTTCCCAGAAAGAGTTTTGGTTAGAACCAATCCGTCAATTGCTTGTTGCCGGAATCATAGGTGGGTTCGCCGGCCTCACAGACTTTTTTAAAAGGGGAGGGAGTATACTTCTCCTTCTTTTCAAAGGGGGTATATCAAAAAATTTTAAAGGGTATCGCCCAAATATTAAATTTCAACGTTTTTAGTACTAGGATAGGGAAGTACACTTAGATTTTAAGAGGGGTTGTGCTCGGCAGTTTTGCGACCCAACAAACCAAAATACTATTTCACCATTTTGAATTTTTCCGTTAAAAAATAGAATACGAGCGCGCCGGTAGGAGCTCTTTAAAGTTTCACACAAGCAAGACGCGGCAAGTTGGCATAGCCAGTGGGTCGGTCGGTCTGTTGAGAGGGACCGACTCAAAAAAAAAACGAAATCAGTTGTTTCAGTCGACGATGAGTTTTCTCATCCACTAATAGCCAGCCACCAACCGTCTGTCAGTCGCGAGGGTCGGGTTAAAAACGCGACGTTATGTCAATCGGATGCACCGTTCCGGTCTGTTGTTGGGGTCGCAGGGTCGGGTTAAAAACTGGGACATTATGCTAGATGGGGCGGTTGTTTAGTTATACTGATTGAAAAACTGTAAGAATGAGTTTGAACAAAAAAATAGGAGCTACCGACCATTTGACGGACGTTTTAACGTACAGGGTCGGTCTCTAAAATGAATGTATATACTGTCTACCAAACCACCGGACTATAATTCTGCTAGCCTTAAAAAAATGCTCTTAGAATAAGATTCAAAAATATTTATCTTTGAATAGAGCTAAAAAAAATATCTGTCGTTTGCCGCAGGTCGTTTAAATAATGACGTCTGTAAATCGAACGACCATTTCTATACATAATACTAAAACTATTATAATTTTTATAAATAGTTTCAGCATCGTTTTTATAACAAGTTTTAGTTTAAAAGAGTTTAAGTTTCCAAAAAATTAAATTTACATGAAAATATATCGACTATTACATGATGCTATTATTGTTTAATTATTTGACGGAATCTATTCAAAGATTTGCGGAGCTTTTGAGCTTTCTGTATTATTGTTAAGTAATGAATTTAGGCAGCAAGAGGCTAACACACATGAGAAAAAATGCCGAAAGAACTTTTTAATAAAAGAAGGATATACTTCTTGAAGTTAGAGGTGCATAATAAATAAAAAAATGGTTGTGACATGACTACATAATTAGTGGACAGATTAGCATTTGTCTGACACCAAAAAATTGCTTATTTTGCAGATGTTAATCGCATATCGTTGTTTAAGATTTCCACAGCTGATTTGCCATTAGGAAGAAAAAACTATATTGAAAAATGTTAAACTTACTGTTTTCTAACCGCCGAATTTAACATTTTTAACAACAATGAGGTGAAGCAAAAGAAGGATTGTACAATAATACATTACAAACTTAGAGCTCTACAACATAACAAAAAAAACAACTTGTGTATTTTTGAAAAATAAAAAAATTTACGCAAGAAAGGTTCAGGTAGGACTGGAACCCCTACAATTTATCGGGAGGGGTTACGGCGAACTTCAATCTCAGGGAGGGCATTTTGGTTTTTAATTTTTTTAAATTTTTTAAGCCAATATAAAAATTTCACAGGCTAAAATTCGGTAATTCAACCAGAAAACGGTACAAATAATTTTATTTATGAAAAACATGTTTTTCACCGTAAGATAGATCAAAATATATTTTTGACCAAACAATTATATGATAAATTTGGCTTAAAACGTGGAAAGAGAGGAAAGAGGGGCTGTCGGGGCCTTAGGAGTAAGGGGCATACACATATGTGACCACGAGGCTCCGGAGAGCCGGGGGGTTATTAGGTACCCCTGAGATTTTCTGAGAAAGGGAAGGAGGTAGAAGTCGACCCGGGATGCAAAATTTTGAAATACTCAGAAGATAAACTAGTTTAAACCATGATAACTTTAAATAATTGTTCTTTTTATAAGATAATGCTACGATTTATTAAATAAAAAGCGATATTCTGGTATAAAAAAGCTGTAAAAACATGAATTTGTGTTAAAAGTTTGCGTTTAACAAAAATTAGTATAAAAAAAGCACCTAGAATTTTTTCGAGAAGGGAGGAGGGGGCGGTCAAGGAAAAAAAATTCAGAAATTTGTAGGAGAGGGGAGCCAGAGAACCACCCTAGATTTTTCGTCCTTGGAGGGAATTTAAAATTTCAGGCTAAGGAAAACGATGGTTCGCAGGCCCACTAGGGTTTTTTTTTGGGGGAGGGGAGGGGTCCCACCCCCTAGAGCCAAAATTCTGTGACCCTTTTAGAAAAATAATCCAGGCCCCCCTCCCCCTCCTCCGAAACTCAAGAGCGGTACGGCCTGACCCCCTTACCCACCCAATTTGGAAGTATATTTTTGATCTACTATCTAAAAACACCGGTTTTTCAGTTAAAAACAGTGTTTAAATACACTTTTTGGGCCTATATAGGCTGTTTTAGTACATAAAATTCCATAATAGACCTAAAAACACTTAAATTATTGAGTTAAAAAAATTTTGTAAAAAAATGGACCCCCCGACCCCCGCCCATAATTTTGAAATCTCGTACCCGGGGTCGACCCCCCCTAAAAAGCCAGAGGGCCCGGCCGGACCCCCCCCCCCTTAAAAATTTTGGCCTTCCACCCGGGGGTGGACCCCCCTAGCGGACCCGACCAAAAACAACTATGGACCCCACCCCCTTCTTTACCAAAAAAGGGGGGGGGGGGCGTGGGAGATCAAAATGTCGCTGTCGGGCTTCGGGGGGGGGGGGGGAGCGGGGGGAGCTGGAGTTCAAAATTTTGGCTCTGGGGGGCGGAGGGTGGATGAGGGCGGCGTTGGGAGATCAGGACAGACCGCTCTCGAGCTTGGGGGGATGGGATATTTGGGTAAGTTTTCTCTATTTAGGTTGGAAGGTGCGATGGTGTCCACAATTTCGGTGCTAGAAAACGAAGGGAGAGAGGTGGACAAAAAAAATTTATAAATGCACTATTTTTCTTATGTTTTGATTTATATGAAGAAAAGATTTCTTAAAAAAATGCGGCAAAAAAGTGCACATTTCATCAAGAAAAACAACCGCAAGATGATTAATCTAAATAAAGGCGCTATTATTACATTAAACATACAGATAGATATTATTTCATTTTTAACACAGTTCACAGATCTGTGCACGGTCTGGAAATGTCCCCCCCCGCCCCCCAGAGCCAAAATTTTGAACTCCAGGTCCCCCCGTCCCCCCCCCCCCGAAGCTCGACAGCGACATTTTGATCTCCCACGCCCCCCCCCCGTAGTTGGGGAAGAAGGGGGTGGGGTCCATAGTTGTTTTTGGTCGGGTCCGCTCGGGGGGTCCGCCCCCGGGTGGGGAAGGCCAAAATTTTTAAGGGGGGGGGGGTGCGGCCGGGCCCGCTGGCTTTTTAGGGGGGGTCGACCCCGGGTACGAGATTTCAAATTTAGGGGCGGGGGTCGGGGGGTCCATTTTTTTACAAAATTTTTTTAACTCAATAATTTAAGTGTTTTTAGGTCTATTATGGAATTTTATGTACTAAAACAGCCTATATAGGCCCAAAAAGTGTATTTAAACACTGTTTTTAACTGAAAAACCGTGTTTTTGATAGTAAATAAAAAATATACTTCCAAATTGGTGGGTAAGGGGGGTCAGGCCGGACCGCTCTCGAGTTTCGGAGGAGGGAGAGGGGGGCCCTGTATTTTTTCTAAAAGGGGTCCAAAATTTTGGCTCTAGGGGGGTGGACCCCTCTGTCCCCCCCAAAAAAAAACACCTATGGTGGAGTCTATCGTTTTCCTTAGCCTCGAAATTTTGGATTCCCTCCCAAGACGAAAATCTAGGGGGTCCCGGCTTCCCCTCCCCACAAATTTCTGAATTTTTTTTACTTGACCGCCCCCCCTCCCTTCTCGAAAAAATTTTAGGTGCTTTTTTATACTAATTTTTGTTAAACGCAAACTTTTAACACAAATTCATGTTTTTACAGCTTTTTTATACCAGAATATCGCTTTTTATTTAATAAATCGTAGCATTATCTTATAAAAAGAACAATTATTAAAGTTATCATGGTTTAAAACTATTTATCTTCTAGATTTCAAAATTTTGCATCCCGGGTCGACTTCGACCTCCTTCCCTTCTAAAAATCTAGGGGTCCGGCCCCCCAACTAGAATTTAAAATGCTATGTACCCTGAGTAACCACTCCCCCAGCCTTCCGGGACCGTGCTCATGGTCACATATGTGTATGCCCCCCTTCCTCCTAAGGCCCCGACCACCCTCTTTCCTCTCTTTCCCACGTTTTAAGCCAAATTTCTGGTATAATTGTTTGGTCAAAAATATATTTTGATCTATATTATTTACGGTGAAAAACATGTTTTTTTTAGTAAATAAAATTACTTTTGTTTACCGGTTTTATGGTTGAATTACCAATTTTAGCCTGTGAAATTTTATATTGGCACTAAAAAAATTTAAAAAATTAAACAAATATTCCCCCTCCCTAAGATTGAAGTTCGCCACTGGTTACTAACCCCCTCCCCAAAAATAATCTAGGGGTTCCAGTCCTACCTGAACCCTTCTTCCGTAAATTTTTTTATTTTTCAAAAATACGCGAGCTGGTTTTTTTTGTTATGTTGTAGAGCTTCTAAGTTTGTAATATTATTGCTACAAATGTTCTTTTGTTCACCTGCTATTGTTAAAAATTTAATTTTTGGCGGTTAGAAAAACAGTTAAAGTTAACGTTTTCAAATAGGTTTTTCTTCTAATGCAAAAATCAGCTGTTGAAATCTTAAACAACGATATGCGATTAACGTCTGCAAATAAGCAACTTTTTGGCGTCAGACAAATTTGATCTGTCCACTAATTATGTAGTCATGTCACAACCATTTTTTTATTTATTATGCACCTTGAATTCAAGAAGTTATATCTTTCTTTTATTAAAATAGTTCTTGGCATTTCTCGTGTGTGCTAGCGCTGTTGCTGCTAGTCATACTAACAATAAATACAGAACGGAGCTCCAAAGCTCTGCTATCTTTTAATAATCCCGTCAATAATTAAACAATAATAGCATTTCATGTAATAGTCAATATTTTCATGTAATTTAATTTTTTTGAAAACTTAAACTCTTTTAAACTAAAACTGTTATAAAAACTGTGCTAAAACTATTATAAAAATTATAATAGTTTTAGCATTGTGTATAGAAATGGTCGTTCGATTGACATACGTCATTATTTAAACGACCCTGCGGCCAAACGACAGAACAATCTTTTTTTTTCAGCTCTATTCAAAGTATCTAATCTTTTTCCTACTCTATTCTAAGAGCATTTTTCAAGGCTAGTATAAAACATCCGGTCGTTTGATTGACATATATACGTCATTTTAGAACCGACCCTGTGACCGATCGAGAGACGTCCCGTCAATGGTCGGTAGCTCCGACCCTTTTTTTGCTCTAGTTCTATTCTTACAGCTTTTTTCAAGGCTAGTATAAAACAACCGGCCATTCGATTAGCATAATGTCAGTTTTTAACCGACCCTGCGACCGACCAACAGACGTCCCGAACGGTCAGTCGATTGACATAACGTCGTTTTTGAACCGACCTCGCGGCCGACCGACAGACGGTCGGTGGCTCCTATTAGCTGGCAATGGTAGAAACTCAGCCGTCGACTGAAACAACTGATTTCGTTTTTTTTTGCGAGTCGGTCCTCTCAACACACTGACCGACCCACTGGCTATGTCAACTTGCCGCGTTGTTGTGTGAAACTTCAAAGATCCTACCGCGCGTGCTCGTGTTTTGTTTTTTTACGGAAAAATTCAAAATTGTGAAATAGTATTTTGGTTTGTTGGGTCAGCAAAACCGCCGACACAACCCCTCTTAAAATTTGAGTGTACTTCCTATCCTAGTACTAAAAACGTTGAAATTTAATATTTGGGCGATACCCTTTAAAATTTTTTGATATACCCCCCTTTAAATTTGAAAAGAGGAAGAACTCCTCCCCTTTTAAAAAATCTGTGAGGCTGGCAACCCACCTATGATTCCAGCAACAAGCAACTGACGGATTGGTTTTTAACCACAACTTTCTGGGAACACACCATATAGTTTTTAAATTCTAAAAATACTAATGTTTTAATTTTATTTGGTAAATTTTTATTTCAAATCAGATCATATTATAATACAATATAATATTTTGCGGCAAAAAATGTATTTGTTTTTGGTGCGACCTTTTTGTTTTTGTTGCGAGTTTTGTATGAAAATGTTTACGGCGGATATTTCCCGATAAAAATAACATTTAAAGCCAACCGTGTCGACGTTTTGCGTCATTCAGTTGCGTCTAACATAGTGTTGTAAAAAGTTCTTTTACTTTTACTTAAACTAATAAAAGTAATGGATTTTTGATTACTTTTACTCGACTTTTGAAATTTTAATTACTTACTCGACTTTTGAAATCTCAATTACTTTTACTGTTACTTTCACTCATAGATGAGGGGGGGTTTCTAAGGGGCATACATGGGCACGGAGGGGTTAACCCCCCCAAATTCTGAGAAGAGGGTTTTAACCCCCCCCCCCCACTCAGAAGTGGGGGGGGAGAAAAAGTTAACCCCCCCTATTTCGGAAAAATGAAGAAAAAAAATGTCTTTAAAATGACTTTTAACTGTCTCCAAACTTAAGTTTTGAGGTCAAAATGAATGTTTTAAGCTATAAAAAGCTCAAAAATGCAATAAAAAAGGCTTTTTGACCTAAAATTATTGTTTTTTACCTATTTTTCCTTCAAAATCGAAAAACAATATGGGTAAAATGCACTCCAGAAAAAAAACGATATGGGTATTTTGCGTTTCTTGGATTTTAACCCCCCCCCCCCCCCTAATTTGGGGTGTAACCCCCCCCCCCACTCCGGACCAACTTGCCCATGTATGCTAAGGGGGGTCGACCCGGGGTGGAAGATTTTGAAACCTAGAGGGGGGTCAGGTGGGGTCCAATTTCCGAAACAAAATACTTTTAAACCATTAAATGTTTAATAATAGTTTTTTTTTAAGATAATACTAATTTTATTGAATAAAAAGCGATATTTAGGTATAAAAAGGGTGTAAAAATATGAATTTGTGTTAAAAGTTTACTTTTTGGAAGAAAATTTAGCATAAAAAAGTACTTAAAATTTTCTCGAGAGGGGAGGGGGGTCAGATTTCAAAATCCAGAGGGGTTAGACTTCAGGGGTAAAAAATTCGAAAATTTTGGGGGAGGTGCCCCCTGGATTTTTTTCTAGGGGGGCCAAAATTTCGAGGCTAGGGGGGGTGGACCCCACCCTACTCCCCCTTGTTCATCTATGCTTTTACTCGACTTTTGAAATTTCAATTACTTTTACTCCTATTTTTACTCAACTTTTGCAAATTCAATTACTTTTACTCTTACTTTTACTCAACTTTTAAAATTTTAATTACTTTCATTTTTATTCTTACTCGGATTTTTTCCTGCAAATACTTAAATTAATTTAAGTATAATTTAAGTAATTTCAATGAGTAGATTCCTTATGAGCTTGTTTTGTTGTAAAATAAGTGACAGAAGAAAATTTTTTAAGCCGCTAACACGTTAAAACCATTTATTTGACCAAAAAAACTTATCAAACTGGGAATTTATACATGAAATTAGCAAAAAACTTTAGAACAGAGCTCTGAAACTTCAAAAACCGGTATTTTGCTCCGTTTCAAAATTACTTTTATTATACTTTTACTCTTACTTTTACTTAGAAAATAGGTCTTACTTTCACTTTACTTAAAAAAAATTTTGACCTTTACTTTTTCTTTACTTAAATTAAAAAATCACAAATTACTTAAATTGAAATTTTTCAAATTACTTTTACTTAAAATAATCCAAAATCATTACTTTTTACAACACTAGTCTACAACAGGTTTTTTCTGCTCAGCGCAAATTTAATAAAATTCATTTTCATCTATAAAAAATTAAACGAATTCGTTAAATTTATTATTGTCATTGTTTGTCGCTACAACAATTTGTTTATCTTCGTGAGTATTTTGATACAAAAATCTATTTATGATAATTGCGTTAAGAAGTAAAAAAATATTTGAGGGCCTTATTTGTAGAAAAATTTAAGTAAATATTTTTTTTCATCCTTATAAATTTTCGGCAACTTTTTGATATCACGAACGTAAACATATTTAAATAAATTTGTTTTTCGCAGATATTATTTTCTATTGTAAAGACTTATTTACAAATTTTACAGTGTTTGGCGATTGCTTGAAATCAAACATTGTTTATTGGTCACGTAAAATTAATTAAATATTTTCTAAACTTTTTAAATAAATACCCTACTCTAAAATAAATAAGTAAACATATTGAAAAAAAATGTTTAAAACTCGAGAGAATTAAATTATCCTGCGATTTCATTATTGAAATCTTTTTTAATTAATAAAATTTATTATTATCGTGCTGAATAAAAAATAAAATGTTTGACGAAATAACACGTATTTAACTTCTCGGTTTTTATTAAATTTTAATTTTCCGATAATCCTTTTCGTTATTAGTTTTTTTATCCATCTTACGCTCAGTTTAGTTG
>JASAMX010009677.1:0-47737 GCA_030248175.1 Microlaimidae sp. YZB2_3 | reverse complement strand
AGGCTTTCAGTCCTGGTTGTCCGATGTGGAAGTTCACTGGCGCGCAACTTATAATTTCGTCGTTACTACAGCAAAATGAGCCACAGTTTGTATAAAAATATTTGTGTTTGTGACTCATTTTAAATTTAAAACAGGACCCTATTAACTACAGAATGAGTCACACTCACGTGTATTTTATAATGACAGTGGCTTATTTTGCCGTAGTAACGACGATTTATTAGCGGGTTGAAATTATGACTTGCTCAACGTATTGAAAACTACCAACTATGCGCGGTATTACCAGGTAAATAAGCTGCTATTTTTGAATGTTTTTGGATGATTTCAATTGTTGTCATTGTTGTCAGAACGGAAAGACGTCTTTCCTCTTAGTGGTTTTGTTGCGCATATCCTTTTTACAATTTGTATTGGTTCGTTTGGTGAAATTTGTCGGTTTGAATAGTTATTGTCGCAAAGAGAATAGATTTTATGTTAACTTCAAGTTGAATTCATATGGAAAAATAATATAAATCGTGGTAAAAGTAAACAGATGAATTATTTTGCAAAAGCGGCGGTAACTTTTTCTGCTAAAGTTTCCCAGTTTTAATTTTATTTCTTTCTAAAACAGTGGACTTTTTTTGCTTTAAACGAGTACTTAGGTTGTAAAGAAACATTCTTTTCTAAAAAAGCTCTCTGTTTTATTTCGGTGTAAATTCCGTTTCCGTTCTACCTCCTTCCCGCCCTTGGACTGTTCACGTATAGGAGGACAGTGTGTCCGAATTGTTTGCCGTCCGACACTTGTGAGATCGTTCAGCGCCGTGTTGGAGTGTCCGTTCGGGGCAATCGGGCGCACAGTTCGCGGCCGGGGTTTTTTTATTAGGAAAAACACATAATCTGTGCCAGTTCCCCGGGCTTCCGTCGGTAAACAGCCGCGGTCTCCAACGGCCTCATTAAAGCGCTCTCCGCAAACAAGCCGGACAATGTTACAAGGGGAGTAATCCCCCTGTCTTACAGGTCGACAAGGACCAGTCCAGGACCAGAACGAAGGGTCGCGGCCCAATGAGCATCCATACAGTCTCCTTCCGAAACTTTCCGGCTTGAAATACTTGAAATTTTCCAGTTGTCAGGCGACTCAACAGCCCCCTCGCCAAGACCGCCCACTAAATACCGGCATTTGCGTCAAGATACTCATAATTCCCCCTCACAGTGATCGAAATACCGCGGACTGCTTGGCATACTGACTCACTGGCAGCTTAACTTCTGAGGCATCAACGCGATTTTGGGTTTCTGAACGTGTGTAAATTATGTAACTCTTGTTAACAAATTGGTGTTGTTGGTTTTCTGCGAAAAAAGCCAGACATCAATTGTTTCGACAGAGATAACATGACTAACGAATTTTTTCACCACATTTAAGAATGTTTCATACTTTCAACGAACTAATCGGAAATCCGTGGTTTCAATTCAAAATGTTTACTTATTTGTAATTTCGACACTATGGACACCCTTTGCTCAGAGTTTCTAATAGCATTAGAAATTTGATGACGGCGATTTTTTTAGCTAATAGG
The DNA here is from genome assembly GCA_030248175.1 of Microlaimidae sp. YZB2_3. Classification (NCBI taxonomy): domain Eukaryota; kingdom Metazoa; phylum Nematoda; class Chromadorea; order Desmodorida; family Microlaimidae; species Microlaimidae sp. YZB2_3. The sequence continues at coordinate 46,196 of JASAMX010009677.1, read as the reverse complement.
ACTTTAGCTAGAGTAAATTTGCGCCGTATTACAAATACATATCAACACTGTTTATTTTGTTTGGTGTAAGAATTAGAGGATAACTCCTAGAGATTTCATCCACCTAAATTGCTACTAAATCGTGTTTAAAAATTTACTCAGAAAGGAACTTATCTAGTGAGTTCGTACGCGCTAACCTCACCTATAACGCGAACCAACTGTAATTTTTTTCATTGACCGAACAAACATCAGTTTTTTAAACTATATTAAAAAAGGAAGCGAATATTAAAATGAATTCTAAATAAATTTATTTAAATCTCCTATCCAGTGAAAAACAACACAAAAAGTTTATTATTGTTTGTCAAAACAATGGTTTCAACTTTTCTGGAATGCAATATTTTTTAAAGTTCTAAAGTTCTGTTCTGAAAACTGTGTTTAAAAGAACACGTGTAAGAAAAGACCAAACCTTTTATTACTTAAAAAGTATCCTATTTTAATTTTTTGAAAAGGATCAAGATTGCGCTTTGCTGATGGATGCAAATTATTAAAGATTTGGATGATTTTTGGTTCTTGATGATTTACTACTGATCATAATAATTATAATATTCACTAGTGTCTGATAATACTCTTCAGTTCCTGATATTAAATCATCGTTTTATCAATAGTCCGTATGCGGTTGACATTTGAAGGCAGGATGTTTGTGCTGACTTCTGTGAGGAGCTTGTGCGGCGATCTTACAGGGTATGTATGTAAATATGTTATTTTAAACATTTTAAGCCATGTAATCGATTCGAAATATATTTTTTACATAAAAAACAGTTTTTGGTAAGACTAGGAAATGATTTTAAATAAAATTGTGCTCTAATTTTTATACCGTTAATCCGGTATTCTTTAAAACTTTTACTTTATAAAACCTAACGGCAAATAAAATCTAGCTGACCGCGATATTTGCAGTATTGAATCGACTATTTAACAACAAAAACATTCAAAATTTTTCACTAAAGCGGATTAATAAGAAAGATTAAAACTGTATTTTAATAATTATTAACCAAATTACTTAATTTGTAACCTAAATGCAAATTTTTAAGGGCTAAAGTTGGTTAATTTTGGTATATTTTGTGAAAAGGTGGAATTAAAAAAAAATTCTGCGTTCTTATTTGTTTTAAAAAAACGCCATTACCGCACAATTAATTGGTCCCCTTATGGCTTCATTCTTATTTTCAGCGTCAGCCAAATATAATTCAACCATAGCACGTTCTCACTAATTGAATAACATCAGAATTATTATACACATCCGGTTAAATATTATTCGCTGTACAATATTAAGGTTTTTTAAAAACTTTTAAAGTAAATGTCATGAATTTTGTTTAAAAAATATTTTTTTAAATACTGTAGTTGTAATTCATTGTAGAGTGAAGTGAATATTAACAAAATAATGATTAATAAATACTCATGTTTTTTGAAACCTAACATCTTGATTTTTAAGTTATACCATATTGTAATATTTTTCATGGGTTATAAGTTGTTATCGTCATGTATTTATTTTATTGTTAACAATTTTGATTGACGTCAAGCACAGTATATAAGTAGTTTCATTTAGCAGAAATGGTAAATTTTCTTGGAAAATAAAAACAATATTAAAACCTCGATAGGTCAAAAACACTCTAGATCGATTGATTTTTACATAATAAATAAACATTTTGTAGCAATAGTTTCCGCTTATAATTGCTAATTTTCCCGGGAGATCCGCAGAAATTTATTCGCAAAAAAGAAGATTACGCAAACGTATTAACAATACAAATGTTATTCTATTCATCGCTAATTCTTCAGCTTTCAAGGTTTTTTATTCATCGCGCCTGATTGAGTTGTTTTTTCACTAAAAATAGTTCTATTTTTAGTTTTCAAGGTATAGTTTTAGTTGCAAATAGATGCCAGAAATAAGCAAGTATCATATTTCATCCGGTCTAGTGCGCAATATAGCAGCCTGGGAACTCGAAAATTCAACCCAAACAAAAAACTTTTGCAAAGTGAAGTGTTCCAGACGTTTTTGACAGTTTTATACCAACTCCGATGTTTTGCTGTTGGCTGGGATTGTCTGGTTTTTTGAGCATTTTCCACTTGTTCAGCGGTTTCCGTTTTTCTAATCGTAAAAAGTACGATGCTTTTATTTAATTGAGTTAATTTTATTATAAATAAATACAGTTTTTATCATAAAATTTTAATTTAAGCGTCATAGAATTTTAACGATTTCTACAATAAATTAGGATTTTTTTTTCCAGTTTTGGCAGAGATTCCGGTATAGTTTGAGTGCTATATCACTATTTACCAATGTCGAGTCCAATTTCATACACTGCGGCAAAACGGTTCCCCACTTTGGCACTAGAATCTCGAATTAAGACCTGTTAGAACCTATATTATTGTTGATTTGTGTAATAATATTTAGAATTCTAAATAAACAAAAGAAATATTTTTGTTTTTTAAATTGGCTACAATTCATATATGCTAATATACTAACAGAAACCGCCCACATTATTGCCACATCTGTGTTTGCTTTTTTTTCATGGCGTTTATTTCTTTAGAGCTCTTTTTCGACACTTAAATATTCTTTTTAATCAAACAAACAAGCTTAATCTTTAAGCTAACACATCTGCCATATGCGCATATACATAAACCGGTCTCACGCCTCTTATGTGGTTTTAATATGCATCGTTTGTCACACTTATAGAAGTGTATCTTTCTAAAATTGTTGTTCGTTTAAAAACCGTTTTAAGTAATATTATCTAAATTACAACGCTTAGATTTTCGGTCATTCCTCATCTAATCATTGCATTGGTCTCCAGTTTGTTGTTGTTCGGGAATTCATTCTTATCGTCAATGCTATTTAAAACGAAAAAACTACAGCAGCTTGAATAAAAATGTAAAACCTTTTAACTTTTTTTCGCAACTGGCGCGTAATAAAATTGAAATCGTTAAAAATTTAACCATCTCGGCTTGTTGCTGATAAAATCCTTCTACATAAGGCCAAAACTTTTGAAATATGCATCAAATAAAAATAAACGAAGAAAATTTCAAAACAAGGCGCAGCACTTTCGGACACAACCCTTCTCTGGCAGAGAAAAGGCTGCAAGCTCTGCGAAACAACGAGAGTCGACCGCGCTGTGGCAGCGTCGATCGATTGAATAATCCGCCCGAAATGGAAAAGCCTATTTTAAGAAAACAAAGCAACGTGATCGGCGACTCATTGGAAAGTGTTAACGCTTTGATATCTCAACCTGAGGTCGGCAGTTCCGAAGGGAAGAATCCAAAGTCAACGGATTCTAAATCTTCTTCTTCTTCTCATTCTTTTTTAAAATCCTCGTCGGCCGGATGGGATGGCGCTAGAAGCGAGAAGCATAACGGAAATCCGGTTTTTAAGCATTCGGATCGACCCGCCGCCAGGTCGGTGGATAGCGCGGGTATCGAACTTCAGAGAAAAATTAGCTCTAGTTCAACGAATTCGCGGAAGTACGGGAAAAACGTGGAAGCGGGGCGAAGTTCCAGAGCGATGACGGGATTCAGTTTGGACGAAAACAGAAATCGTCGCCATAACCACGAATCGAAAGTCACCGATCGTCTGGGAAGGTGAAGCGTCAATTTCCCACTTATCCTAATGTTTAGTTTGGCTTTTGAAATCAGTTTTTAAAATTGAAATAAGTTTAATTTAAAATTAAATGATTTTTAATAGTGGGAAATTGACTCAATTTTATGCGGAAGTACACACTCGTTGAATTTTCACAGAAATTTGCATATGCCTCATCTGCCGCATTTTCACTGGCCTGCGAACTTCGGTCACCATCATGGAAAAGGAAGCGGGAGTCTGCCGAGAAAGCAGACAAAAAGTCGAAGCTTAAAAGAGTATGACAATCGTTTCTAAGATTTTAAATTTAAAAAAATCATTAAAATCTTCAAAAAGTATATGTTTAACATATTCTGTTATCAGAAAAGAACAGACATTGCGTAAACTGTTTTTTTCAATGACATTTAAGTATAGCTGAGACCCAAAACGATAAACATTAACTATATGGAACCCCCATTTAAAAATCATTTGTCCTTGTTGGTTCCGGGTATATCTTGATATTTTATTTAAGCTACGTTTTTTGTTTGGTTTTAAAAATACGCACAGTACATTTGTTGAATTTTTTGAAAAGAAACTGCATATGCGTCATCTAACCTTAACTTGCTGCTTTTGAATCTAATCTGCTGTTAAAAAATTTAAGGTTGGTTAATTTTTGATTTAAAATTATTATTTTGGTTTTTGTAGTTTGAGGATGTGGCAAAAAACTGGATATAATCTTTTTTTATTGTTTAAAAAGTAATAAAGAATACAAAAATCATAAAACAGTAAAATTTTGTAAATACTAATAATACCTACGTTGCAAAATAATAAAAATATTTTTTAAATAACTAAGTTTTCAGTGTGGCACTAAATCCGCATTTTTACGACCGGAGTCTTTTTATTAATGTCCATTGAACCGGTTTATTTTTATTTTGCATCTGTTAAAAGCTCAACGAAAAGCAGTTTAGCTTTTTTCAGTTAGGTTTTAGTTACGTGTTACAATTTTTCTTTTCTTAAACTTGTTTAAAGTATTTTTCATTACGAATTCTATAAATTTACCCTAGTTTTAGGAAAACAAAAATTTAATGTAAAAACTTAAAAGCCAAAAACTTTTTTTTTCGTTAATATACTAATGTGCGTAGTGTATTATTGGTGTAAAAAGAATTGTAAAGTTGTAAAAATTAGACGGCATCCTATTGGACGGCGGCCAGTAGTCGCCAAAATAAACTGACTTACGGATTATTTATGTGAATTTTGCCGTTATTTATGGGATTGGCCGATATTTATATGCGAGAATGTCTGTTGTTTTGAATTTATACATTCCTACAAGTATTTTTTGATAAAAATCCCCAATATTTTTCCAAATTATAGATTCATAGAGCTTAGTTATTTTCGAACTTTGAGGTTTTCTTTTGTAATATCGAAATGAATTGTAACAAATAATGAAAAAAATTGCAAGTTATATTTAATTTTTAACAATTTGACAAATCTTTTGGCGAGAAATAATTTATTTATTATAAAAGATAATTATAATTTTGGTTCTAACTTTTAAGGCGTTACTGCGAATTTATCAAAAAGTTTTTAATCATATTTAAAGTTTTTTAGCATTGCGTTTAAAAGTTAGGCATTCCTTCGCACTGCCGTGACAACTGTCAATGGAACTGTGTAAACACGCGTGAAACGTGTTGTCACTAGTCATTTATCACTCCAAGTTGTACTAAGGGTGGTCGAAAAGCGCCGCCGCTGGATCTTAAGGCGAAGTTTAACATTGAACTGCACCGGCGCGGTGCAGTTTGGGATAGTTGATAACAGAGTGACAAGTGACAAATGACAACGTATTCCGCGGGCGTTTACACCATTGTCGCTGCGGTGTAAAACTCTTGTCACTTTTCACTCGTCCATCTATAGTCTGAACTGGGCGTTAGTGTTCAATTCATTTTAATCGTGACTGTTCGGTCACTAAACGATGGTAAAAGCCCGGCTTAACATTGTTTTTGTTCAATTTATATTTGTTTCTACTGAAACAAAGTGAGGCTGGAAAAGAGAACAATTTGTCTTCGAATGGCTAAACAAACTTTGGCTTTTTGAGTTTTTCAACTTGAACAAACACCTGCTAATAAAATCAACATACTAGAACCACTCAAAAGCTTCAAAATTTCGTCACTTAACTCAATCGACAACTGACTTATATAAAAAAGTGAAAGTTTTTGAAGCTGTTACAGAGTTAAGTTTCCTTCTTTTTTCGTCTAGTTTTTTCTTGTAAATTTTTATATTATTACTTTAAAAAATTAAAATAAAACTTATGGTTAAAAATCCATCTAAAACGTGAGATTGTTTAAACATATTATATACAATAATATTGTTATTGTTACGAGAAGTATGAAAAAGATAAAACTAAACTATGTATTTAATAAATTATAGTACCTAGCATAATAATATAGTGTTGTCGTTAATTGAACGAATATCAATTTTAAATTTAAGGGAATTCATAATGATCATTTTTAACCGTTTAAGTATTAAACTATCGCAACGACCTCTTACAACATAATTTTTAAGCTATGCATAATTTAGTTTTTTATCTTTTGAATGTTAATTAAAAGCATGTTTTCTCATTTGAACCAATTTTTTGTTGTTTCTTTCTTTGCTTGGGTAAGATTTGTGGTCATACTAAGGTAATAATTTGTTTGTTTTTTGGAGTTCAGTAGACCAATTAATTTTCACATGAATTTTTAGCGTTTAATGAGTTACGTAAAAATTTTCCCATAATTAAAATATATTTTTATTTCCTGTGGTTTTCTTGTTTTTATGGATTAGGTTTGAATTCTTTGTTTTGGATTAGGTTTTCATTTTTGCTGTTTTGAATTAAGTTTTCATTCTTGCTGTTTTGTTTCACTTTTTTTGCAGTTCCGGTTTTGTTTTCGGGTGACTGTTAGGCAGGTGCTGGTCGGTTTTTAACGGCCGACCAGCGATATCACACCGACCGGCCGCTCGCATAAAATGACTTATGGCGAATTAAAATATTTTGTTTTATTTCCAATTGTTTTAATTCTTGTTGTTTTGGATAAGGTTTTTCATTCTTGGTGTTTAGGATTAGGTTTTACTTTTTTGGCGGTTCCGGTTTTGTTTTCGACCGACCCATTAGGCAGGTGCTAGTCGGTGTTTAGTGGCCGACCGGCGATATCACACCGACCGACCGACCGGCCGCCCGCATAAAATGACTAATGGCGGCGGCGGAAAGCTGTGTTATTAATGGGCGGGCGGATTCCTGGGCCCAACAGTTGTCTACCGGGATATCTACCCCCGGTCTATAATACCCAAGATTCCACATACCACTTTGTCCCTGGTGGAGCGCCGAAACCATTCGAGCCCTTCTTACCGGATACAATTTCTCTTTTTTGAAATTTACGGCAGTCGGATATTTGGATTAGTTTGGATCTTTTTTTTCTCTTTTTCGAAAATCCGAATCCTCATCGCGTGGAATGGCTAGTGAAATCGGGAATCCACTAACTGGGCTGACGCGTCCCGCGGCGGCTTTTGTGCCGACGCACAAAAGAGAACGCCTATAAGTGGATAGTCAGTCACTTTTCATGATTGAATTTTGCGACACGGAGCTCCTAAATATTCAACATTCCACTTTTACCAGATACTTGAATTATTATGCGAAAATTTTACCAGATACTTAAATTATTATGCGATGAAAAATTCCTCAAGAAATCGAGGCGTGTCGCCCGGAAAGAGGCTCCTGCGGAGACTCAGCCGTCATCCCGTGAGTTGTTCGGATTTAAATGATAGCGGACAAGCTATGTCCGTCGCAGAGTCGCAGCTGGAGTCCTCCGCGATTGCCGAAAGCTTGCGCAAATTAATTTGTTTATCCGCTGAGGGAATAGAAGACGAAGAAAGCAGGTAATGTTTACGGTTTCAATCATCTGGTTATAAGTTATTTTAGAACATCAAAAGCTTTTCATTTCTTTAGTTTTTTTTTGTTCTGAAAGTAATAGTGTGACAAATGCATTTAGACTCTAAAATATTTACGCTGTATTATAAAGGAATTTTTGTTTTTTTTATTTGCTTAGAGGTGTACTCAAAAGAAGTATTAATTATGTTAGTTTTGTCACATCCTGTTTAAACGTTGTCTGAAGAATTTCGAGATCTACCCATAAATTTATAGAAAACCGGTAACAACACCAAACCCATTTCCGCGCCAGATGTTAGCTGATTTCCAACCGATATTTTTATAAATGCTTAGCTGTTAATATTGGCATAAATGGAATTTATGCTCTGGGGCAATGTTAAAGGTATTTCTTTAGGCATTGCTCTCTGCTTATAGTGGCTTATTTGATGAAAAAACTTAAATTCTAATAATTTTTTGCTAATTTTTACTTCACGATTCGATAATTTTTGAGATTTTTATTAGTTTCTTAATTTTAGCAAGTCTTTTTTTTTGATTTGCTTGATTTTTATGTTGAATCTGCTTTAAATGTAAAGAAAACAAAAGATTTAATTGTGTATTTCTATTTATAATATTCATTTTTTAAATTTTTTTACACCGTGCATTTTGATTTGCTTAAATTTTCTTACAATATTGTACGCAGCTTATTTTTGGTAATTTATATATTTATATACTATAACCTTGAAAAACAATCGGTGAATAGTAATGTATTAGTTCTTGATTATTTCATTTTATTTTCTTAAAAATTACTTTCGTTTTAAACGCTATTGAATTTCGTACAAAAATATAAGATAATAGTGATTTATAGATAATATTACAGAATGTAGTGTCGGTCTAGTACTTCTTACATTTTTATATTGTCAGGACCTTTCAAATAGCTCTGAAACAATTAGTTGAAAATAGACTTTTGCTACTGATGAATCTCTCGCAGTTGGGTAAATTTGTTTTTGTTTGCCTTATCCAGTCATTGGAGTTTCAGTGCCGTTTTAGGTCTGCTTAGTCCTTTGTAATATTTACTTGTCTGTTGCGAAAAAGCTAAACAAGAACAAATAAAATTTAAATTATTTACTAACAACTGAAATATGGTGTGTGTTCAGTGCAATAAAAAAATGATTCAAAAAGCAACTGTGGGTCGCAAACAAAGAAAATTTATGTAAAATCTATTTTTAAAAATCGCTCAAAATTTGCCATTTTTGTGTATAAATAACATCGGTATAAACTAATAAACTAATATCAACAATTTTTAAATGACAATTTGTTAAAAATAACTGAAATATTTTTTTCATTTCTTCAAAATTCATATTATCGATAAAAATAATTTTCCCAGTTACTGATTTACGATTATTTTTTATCAAAAATTTGGGTCGACTGAGCTTGAAACATTGTCAGACATTTCTCAGAAGTTTTACAGATGTTGATGGTAATTGCAAAAAAAAATCAACGATCGTATATTGCAGACAGTTTTTTTTTCAGAATTCCATTGACTTCCTGACGTTTTTATAACGTTTATTTAATTTTTCCTCGTGAACTGTTGTATTATTAAAAAAATTGGTGTTTACTTTTTTCCGTACGTAATAATTTAAAATTATTATAAAGCAGTGCAAAGTTTGTTGACACGGTATTCTTTGTCTGCAGTGCACACGACAAAAGCCTTTTTTAAAAGTTTTTAGGGTCTAAAAAATTTAAAATGAGATTGAATTTTTAAAAAACACGTTAAATTCACGGTTTAAATACGGATAAAACTTCTAAAATTTGGAAAAAACATGATTAATTTTTTTAATTTATGGTTTGTCAACATATGTAAAAATGAAACACGCAAAATAGATTTTCATTTGTTTATGATTAAATAATATTGCTAGAGCGTATTTGGCGCCAAAACAATTTTGCACAATATATTCATTTTTAAAATCTCATTTTCATATTACAAACAACGGATTCAAACGCCATAATTTAGCGGCTGTTTATAAGTTATCCTGGAGGTGCGTTTATCTAGCGTTCGCACGCAATCACGCATAGTCCACCAATCCCATTGCTTGTTTATCCGTTTATCCCTGCCGACAATGAAAAAGTCCAGACGGACAATTGAAAAAATCAGGACCACCGGCAGAGGCCCTGAGAACGCGGGCGGACCCACCAATAATGACGATCTTTGGATGTGACATTTCAGTTATCCCGATTTTCCCACCACTGTCCCGTGATGCAACAACACGGCTGGTGAAATTCGACTGCCCGCAGCTCCGAAATGCAACAACGAGCTGGTGGATTTAGACCGCCCGCAGCTCCGACCACCTTCTCGTCCGTCCCCTCGCGCAAAACGTTCAAAATCACGCCATGGTTTTTCACTGCAAATAACGCAGAAATGAATGGTGTTTATTTACATGTGTTTGTAACATAGGGAGCTATTCACAAGGCTAAAGTTTATTCTTCTTTTTAAAATTCAGTTTAATGAGATTATTTTAAATCGTCTGGGAATTCAGAATTAACTCTAATTTGTATAAAGTTAAGTCTAGATGACCTCGTTACGCACCATCCCTTTAACTCGCGCGTTGGTTTGTTCCGCAAATTTTCGGGGTTTTTTCTTCTTAATTTAGGATTAATCACCGCCAAGGAAAAACAAAGTTGCATATTATCTCCACGCAATCCCAGATAAGTATAGGAAAATCTTAAGTACACTCGCGAACAGCCCTAAGGGACCCAATGAGCGTTTCTTGTGGTCCCACCGTCGAATCAGGTTAAATTAAAGGCCCCAGCCTCTGTTTGATAACAAATTATACCGCTTGCAGGACGCGCGACTACATAAAGACCCCGCCCATTCTACCGACAGAACGAATAACGGACCACGATGACGAGCAGGTCAGTCGGAGTCAGTGGGAACAAAGCGTCCTTACTACGACAGAAAGAGCCGCACGCAATCAGTATCAAATTAACGTAACTTCGATTCATTTTTAATTTAAGTAGAAAGATAAAAAGAGTCACAGTTACTAGTATTCTACAACGAATCCGACTTATTGTGTCATGGTAACGTGAGGAAAAACCACCGAAAGTTTTCCACCGACCAACCAAATCATCCGCGCTCGTTTTTGGAGCGAGCCGCTCAAGTTCAAACCGATCGGGAATTGCGCGAATATGTAGTTCATTTTATTTATATCTAGTTAGTTATACTCGGTATTAAATATTGGAGTGTTGCGCGAAAGCCAGGGGAAGCTGATCGTTGATTTTTTTCATTCGTTACCAGGAATGAAGTTCGCAGGCAAGTCTTAAGGGAATAAAAAAGGAGACCTGGTTTTTCCACGCCCGGCCCAGCTGTTCATTGCTTTGTCTTTTTTTTCCTGGTGTCGAAAAATAAGAAGAAAAAACTCGATTATATTCCGATATCCGATGCGTATCCCGTCCTATTCGGGTTTAACCCAATTTGAACCCGTCCCGCCCCCCGTTCGCTATTTACCGCACTCTGCGCGTTTTTCAAATCAAAATTTACACAGACTGGAGTCGATTTTTTTCGTTATAGGAAGCCGATATCGGACAAAGCGACGACAATATTTTATTGTCAGATTCCATCGAATCTGGTGTCGCACAAAGAACAAATCAAATAAAATTTCAATTTTTATCCGGTCGCATTTTTTGTTTGCAGCCTACCGTTCCGTACCTAGCGATCGCGAGACGAAGGCTTACACGGCTTTTACCGCCCAAATAATCCGAATTTAATCCCAGAAAACCTCTACTAGCCGATTGGGAAAAAAACCTGTACCCGGTGTTTGAATTCCAAATTTTCATTCCTTCCCCGGTGGACTGACTATACGCTAACAAACTGCGAGTAAATACTACTAAGTCCCTGGACAAACTGGATTACCGGAAGGCACCTAAATTGAAAACACACACGACCCCGAAATTTTGTGTATTCCACAGCGGATTAACCTTTCTGAACTCCTCAAAATTTTACCTTCCAATAGGTGGTCGCTGGACGTTTGACCTAATGTTTTTCCTTCTGCTGGAAAAACAAGCCCCTGACGGTGTTTTGCACCATTTGTTGGACATGTGGAAGCAAAACGTAACGATTTGCAGGGGAAAACCCAGAGGCGGTTCTGGGTTTTCGCGGTTGTAAAAGTTGTTTGTTGTTTTACTTCTTCGAGTTTACAAAGTTTATCCGATTTATCTTCCCTGTGTGCGCATCAAAAAAGCTTCTTTCACAAAGTTTGATTAAGACTGATCTACAAACTTTTTACCTCGATTTTTTGCGTTTCACCCGAAAATTGGTTGGAAGAAAATTTGTTACTGGAATATTTCCCAGATGTGAACGACCCAAAATTGGTTTTGGTTTTTTTGCAGCGGGTTTCGGAACTTAAATAGAACCGACTTTGAAAACATGTGAGATCCTAACTAATCCAACTTTATTACTTAATTCCTCCTTCGTTTTTTTTTTGTATTTCGCAGTTAGAGTTACACGAAAAATCAAAGCTTTGCTGAAATCTCTGGAAAATATGACTCGATTGGTTTATTTGATTTTTCAAAAAAATTAAAGCTATGGGGGTTGGTTACAGTGTGGACCTTGACCCGGATTTTGCCGAAATGCGGCTTATTCTCCAGGATATTTCTAAAGAAAGCTCCAAACCCTGTAGACTTTTACGGGTTAGCGTAGATAATGTGGAGTAAGTTTAAAACTATGTTTCTAATCGCATATTACACAAAATACAGCTTGAATAGATTATTTTAGCTTCCGGCAAATGTTTTTTTTAATTTTACTGACAGTTAAAACCATACTTAAAGAACACAAAACTGTACATTTTTATTGATAGAGACAAGGTGTTTGGTTATGCTTGGTTAGCTTGTCTTGATGCTAAAATCTTTTTTTTTTGTAATCAAAATTTACAGTGTGATTGTGTTACATACAGTTTAACCGAGCTATTTTTGATCAGACGGTTTTTGGATTTCAAATTATTTTACCTCGCTTTGTCTCGTATGATTGGAAGTCGCGTCCGATTGGTAATTAAAATCGCAATTAAGCTGTTTTTTCGCACTTCTTATTCCCACGGCGCGGTTTTATTTGCACACTTCTCCTCGCCCCAGCTGTTAGTGAAGTAATTAATGGCGGCGGCTTTTATTCGCCACAAATGAAATTCGCAACCACCCAGAAAAACAAAGATATCCCGGAATGTGCCGGAATAATCGCGGCACGGTTCGGTTAAAAATGGTTATGGCTAAAAAAAAATGCAGTGTAACCTTAAAACAATAGTGTTATTTCTATATTGATTCATTTAGAGACTTACGCAACGATGTTTTGAAATAATTTGAGACTTAAGAGTGGGTTATTTTCCATCGGAGTAAACAGCCTGCAGCGGAGTTGATAAGTCACCACTGCTGGAGTGAGACTTAAGCTGGAGAGTCCCCGTAATTGAGACCCGAGGAGCCGTTGGCGACAGTTAAACGGTTTCATTTCGCGAATTGATTCTCTTTTTTTATTCATTTCGGTTCTTTTGCCTTTCATTTTGTAATTTAGCTTATTTTAGTTGTGAAGTGAATGAATTTTTTTATGGTGACTGAACTAAATTCGGCTAGCCTTAATTTCGGCCACCGGCTGTTATTTTTGCTATGTGTAAAGTATAGGTATGGAAATCAACTGCGTATGACTAGGCAAAAGGCGACATAAGGATCTATCCGGCCATGCGCAGTTCATATCATAATTTTGTGCATGGCAAAAAATAACCACCGGTGGCCGAAATTAAAGCCTCGGCGACTTTGAGTTACCCTAAATTTCACACTTTTGTAGGTTTTTGCGACTATTTTTTTTTAGATTTGCAGTTGTGCATTTTAAAATTTGCTGCTGAAAATTAAACGTTGTATTTTAAATTGCTGTTTCGTTTCAGGTTGTCGGTGGTTTTCAGTTTTCATTTAGTTTTATAGCTTAATAAGTTTTTTTTTATAAATATTTTTGACACGTTCACCTTAGGGGACAGTAGGAGTTCGTTTTATTTTTCTAAAATAGCCATTTACTTGTGATTACGTGATCTGCCACATGTGCAGAGCCTTCCGTGCTCCTAAAGAAATTCGTAATTTTTTATAATTAAATTTATCCAAATGGAACAAATTCGCTAATTTGATTTGCAGCAATCCGTTCTAAATTTAATTGAAAATTATTTTATTCAATTAATATCGTACAATTTATTCAAACAAACACATTAATTTTAATAGACATGAATAGAATCTACCAAACAACGTGTGTGTGTTTTTTTCTCAAGTTTTTAAAGCAATTTTTGTATCAAAAATTAAAAAAAAAATTCTTGTGCACAGCCCAGTGATTTTCTGCTTGGCGATTTAATAGCAAGTACATGTTAGTTAGTTAGTGTTGGTTTCCTTCATCAATTTTTATCTGAAACAAGCATTCACAAAAACAGCACTCGTCATGGTTTCGGGTTTTGGTGCCTCCAAAAGAACCTTTTTGTCCACTTGACGGGCCTTTTTGTCCATGTGAAACGGTTCACATGCGCATGAACACCGATATCTTTTGATATGCTACGGGTTAATCGCACGGACTAAATGATTTCGCATTTCCGATTTACCAGTGGTCGGGCCTTATAATCGAATTTGCATTCCCGGGAACAAACGCCGGTGTTTGCGGCGAAAATATTCCGACAGTTTTTATTCCGTTCCAATGTCTTTTTTGCGGCTTGATTTATTAGCACATTCTTCTGCTCGTCCTTCCTTTCCAATGTTTTAGAATCATTCAAATCCTTTTTTACGATTTTTTTTTGTTTTGATTTTTCCGCAAGTGTATTGGATCTTTTGCAGTTATAACAGATTATATTTTTCTCCGCTTCTGTTGATGTTTTTAAAGTTTTAAGATAAGTTGCAGTCATTTTAGATTTTAAAGGTACGTTAAATAATTTTTGCTATACGTCGTTTTAATAGTTTCAGATTTGAAAGGATTATATTTTCTGGTAATTTTTTTTCGTTTTTGTTTCTGTTATAACAATGAACGACAGATGTTTCAAGAAATAATTAAGATAATTGGTCTATTATATGCATTTTTTAATGATTCTGTCAAAAATAATGGACAAGATTATTGACGTGTAATAAATTTTTAACACAAAATATAATTTTATTTTCATTTATCAGTCTTAACCTGTATTTAATTTAAAGTGAAAATCACACGTTCAATATTAAAAATCTGCTATAATTTTTTTAAATATAAATTTATTACCAAATCAGAAAACAAAAATTATTTGTATAATATTTAACAGCAGGAAAATATTTTTACAAATTTTTGTTAGTGTTTTTTCAAATGAATTAAACAGACTGATTTGGATTTTCTTTTAGTAAGCTTAAACCTTTAAATTCCGGAGAATTCTTTCATATCAAAAATCTACCATGCTTGTTGATTAATGTCCGTAAATGTTTATAATCATTTGCCGCAAAGTAAAATGTTATTGACTAATAAAATGGCGAATGCATAAATTCCCCAAAATCCACGTTATACAAGTTTTTTTATTAGAAAGTTGTCACTTTATTATTTCAACCCGAAATGGTGATTCATTAAAAAAGTTTAATGCGCGGGGGGAGAATAAAAAAATCGTCCGTCAAAAGAATTGAAAATATTTTTAAAATTGCTGCCTATTGTCAAACTGCTGCGGGGCTTGAATCACGCGCGGCTGAAAACGAAAAGTTTTATTTTTTTTTAGTAAAACCGCTACTTTCACCCGAGTGAGCCAGTTTACCGCGGCGAACTTGGCCCCCTTTTTAAACCCTACCGGTCTTCGGACAAATAAAAATCCGAATTTGTCCGTGGATTATGAAGAGTAATTCCCCTACGACTGCTAATTTTCCGACGACCCGTCCGGATTTCGGCAGTTTCGGCGCGAAAACAACGCCAATTTTTCATTTTATTTTCCAAACTTTCACCGCAAACGTTTCGAATTTCGTTTTCCGAAGCGTAAACTGTCGAATAAGCAAATTTACCATTAGCCGTACTTGTTACTATTATCCGCTTTTAGTTATTGTCGGAAATTCTCATAAAGTGTAGTTTTATTTACCTTTTTTTCACCAGAAAGTTTATAAAGCTTGAAAATGAAAACAAACTATTTCGAATCATCTCGTTTTCAAATCAAGGGTTGTTAAAACAATAGCGCCGTCCAATGGGAATTTGTTCGTCTTGTTTACGAATCCTGCGAAATATGTAATTGCGCGATACTGTACTTCCGCAGGCGCGAAGGTTAAAACAATCGCACTTTAATACTATATTCCCATGCTGTAAATCCTCAATTAATTCTCATGTTGTAACATTTCGACAAGAATTATCTGTTATCTGTGGGTAAGTTTACGAAAATTTACATTCTTGTCGTCAAATTCCTTCCACGTATAAATTCTAAATTATGGGGAAGAAGTAAGATATAGACGAAAGTTATTTAAGTTAAAAAAAAATTTTTGTCTTTTAATTTAAAAAATTCCAACCGCTTACTTGACTTAGGGAATAATCTCATTTTTTTTTACACAAAATTATTTTAGTATATTAATTTTGACTAAAACATTTTTAATAGTCAGAAAAGAATTATTTTCTGCTTATAAAACATCAATATGAATGGATTAATGATTTTCGTATAGGTATATGAAAATAAAAATACAAACACTTATGTTTGATATTTTATACCTCAAATAGCTATTTCCTGATAACAAACGCGATTTATCACCTACCAGCTTAAACCTTTTTGTTTGGGCAAAAAGAATAATTTCTCTTTCTTTCGTTTTTTAGCTTTATCTGGAAAATGTTTTGAATGGTGACTTATAAAGATGTTCTTCTTTATTTTAAAATTTCTCACTTTTGAATACATTAGTATTAATCATATTTTATCCTTACAAGTTCAAGACTTAATAGTTTTTCTTTTTGTATGCTTGGTTATGTTCATCAATCAATATTTTACCAATTAAAAATTTAATTAAATAATAGGAAAACATTGTCTAATATCTATTTTATTATTTTTATTGAGATATAACCTATAAACTTCTGTAATAATTCTAGTAATATAAGGTTTTAATTATCAAGGACTCCAGTTCATTTGTGATGAAAATTATTCGGTTTTAATAAGGAAATTTGTTGGAAAATTCACATTTTTCAGAACACTTCTGCAGTCTTTGTTTTTACAACACCAGCCAATTATAAATATTTAAAAATCGTGATTTCAAGCCGATAAGTTCTAATTTTCGATGGAATTGAGCCAAATATATGCACAACTGGGCAATTACTGTTTTTCAATTCAGTTCCATTGCATCTTTTTGTCAGCGGCTTCATGCTGTGAAAACCTGAAGATTTTAAAATTTTAAAATTCCTGTCCGTTCAGTTTAATACTCTATGTTGTTGATTTTGTCTAAATTGCTGTTGTGTTTATGAATTTATAGTTAGTTACTAATTTGAGCGCTATTAAAATATGACCTGAACTTAAAAAAAGATCAGCAAAAATAAAAACATATATTCTCTTTGATAAAAACCATTATACTGCGAATTAGGCTTAAAAATCTACTAAATAACAATTTTATTGCGTTTTTTGATTGAAAAAATTGAAATTTTTACCATTAGATTCCTAGAAAAAATTTTAGATTTTAAAATATTTGAGATTTTTATTAAAGAGCTTCGTTTAATATTTTAGCTTTCCTGGAATTCGGTTAGCTATGTATGTTAACAACATTTTTAATTGTAAAGCATTGGTTAGATGAATATAAACGTTCCATATATCATTTTATTTTTACTTTTTATTTTAAGTTACATATTATTTATATTGTTCTAGAATACGATGGTGCCTGAATTTAAAACTTCACTATGAAAATGACAGAAACTCAAACTCGTTGTTATTGTTATGTTTTATTGAATGTAAACTCTAAAATAACCATACAAATATAACATCATGATACAAATAAAATCCAGCTGATAATTAAAGTATTGAATCGACTATTTAACAATAAAACTATTCAAAATTTTTAACGAAAGCGGTTTAATAATAAAGATGAAAACCCCTTTTTTAAAAATTATTTATCAAATTACACTTAATTTGGAATCCAAATGCAAATTTTGTAAGGGCTAAAGTTGGTTAATATTTGTACCTTTTGTAAACAGGTGAAATTAAAAAAATTCTGCGTTCTTATTTGTTTAAAAAAAACGTCCGAACTGTACAATTTGAATTGTTCCGCTCATGTCTGCATTCTGATTTTCGCGGTCAGCCAGATATAATTCAACCAAAATAGAAAAACATCATTTATTTGGCGGTTGTTCAATATTTGTACTGACTATACAGGGGCGTTTTATAAATTATAATCTTTTTATAAAGTAAAACCAAACTTTTAGTTTCCAAGAACATGATTATTTTCATTTGTTTGCTTTAAACTGAATTGTTGCGTAGGTAAACAAACTTCGTTTCAAACATAAAAAACAAATCAAAATGTTGAATAATATTCTGACTATTTTTTCTTCTTAAACTTGTCGGTATTTAAGTTTGAGCTATTATGGCAATCAGAACTAACAGAAAATACATATAAATTTACTTGACAAACTCCTAATCCTTGATAATAGAATATTTTTTGTTACATTAAAAAAATCCGGTTTTACAATGCCACAAAATTTTCTTTTCAATCGATTTTCTTGAACTCAAATTTTTAATCTTAAATTGCAGTAAGTTTTTTACACATTTAAATGTAAATATATATAATTCAACAAACTAAAAAAGTTAATTAGACACTTCAATATTTTTTTACTTTTCACCTTTATTGCATTTAAGTTTGATTATTAGTGCCAAACTTAGGCTTAAGTTTTGATGTTACAATTAATTATTGTAAAATTTTCATTCTCGCAGTTCCTGTTCCCAATATTATGGTGCGGAGCTTTTATCATTGTAGAAGGAGGTAGCTTCGAAGTTGTGGTTTTCAAATGACCAATTTTAAACTTATTTATATTTCACGATATTTTAGACACATTTTTCTTTTAATTTTTAACCTTTGCACTTTTTGCGCGGTCAGTTCAACGCTTTTATTTCATATCGGCACTGGTTTTTTAATGGAAGGGAAGAGGGTACAGGCTCGGTCATTTGATATTTTCAAAACTGGCCAAACTTTCAAATGCGAACTCGACAATTTCGTTTTTGGAAATTGCCTTGTAAACTGAAAAGTCATTTACATTATACGTAAATAATCTTCAAAGCACATTTATATTAATATTTTTATTATTATCTAATAATCGATGTGGTGGCGTAGCCACAGATCGCATAACCGCATAATGTGTTCGGGATTGCATTGCGGTTGAGACAATCTAAAATATTATAAAGTGATATTCAATTGGTAATGTTATTTGTTTGTTTCACAATCAATGGTTAATAATCAGTCTTGCGTATCCTACTTAAGAAAGAAAAAAAAATTGTTTAAAATAAAAGTGAATATAATTAAGTAAAATAGCAGGTTTTTTCATTCATTAATTTGTGCCATAATTAATCATATTTATTGTAGCAATGATACTAAAACAGAGATTTAAAATATTTTATTGATAAAACTTAACGTTTCGGTATTAACTTAGGGCCATCTTCAGCAACAGTATCTTAAACGTAAAAAATTGTGGAGCATAATAAAACCTATAATGCACCATCGCTACAATAAAATTTCTACTCCCCAGAAATATATCAATTGTTATAATTACATTTAATTATAATAAGAATTATATTATATTTGTAATCATATTTAATTATAAAAATAAAGTTATAATAATTTAGGAAGCAGCCAATGAGCGGAGAAATCGTCTGTCAGAGTCACTACAGTCCGTCCCAGTCCAGGGATTCGGCGGACATTTCTTCCGAGGCTATTTCCGTCGTGTCTGGATCTAAGCTCAGCTCAGTGTCCCGTAGTAGCGGATTCTACTCCGAAAATGACGACGAAAAGGTAAGGAATTTTTTTTGTTTTTTATTAGAATTTTTTTTAATTTTTGGGGCATTTTTTCGTTTTTTTTTATTCCAGTATTTGTTATTTTATTTTTTCGAACAAGGGACTTGTTGACTAAAGTGCATTTTTATAAGGATTCAAAAGATAAGAAATTTTTTCGTTTTTTATTAGATTTTTTTTTTTAATTATTGGGGTAATTTTTTCGTTTTCTTTATTCTAGTATTTGT
Organism: Microlaimidae sp. YZB2_3; assembly: GCA_030248175.1. NCBI lineage: Eukaryota > Metazoa > Nematoda > Chromadorea > Desmodorida > Microlaimidae > Microlaimidae sp. YZB2_3. The sequence goes on along the minus strand of JASAMX010009677.1, from coordinate 26,545 downwards.
TTATTTATTGTATTTTTTTATTTTTTCGAACAAGGGACTTAGATGGTTAAAGTGCATTTTTATAAGGATTCAATAGGTTATACTGGCGTGTTTTCTTACTGAAGTCTGTACAAAAATTATGTGGACTTAAAAAAAATTCCAAGTAAGCATATCTCGCTAACGGTGCGGTCGATACATACAAAAACTTTTTTAGATTATGCATTAAAAGTATGGCACAGCAATGAATCTTTTGTAACATTGACTGCACCGTCAACCAGATATGCTCTCTTGAAGTTTTTTTAGTCTACATCATGTTTGTACTAACTCTAATCCACAAGCAATTTCGTTATCTACAAGTGCAAAAGGCTTTACTACCAACATAATTTTGAAAAGCAATTTAGTCTACGAAAAAGTTTTAATATGACATTACTCTTAAATATTTTAGAAAATTAGCATAAAAATGGGGTGGAGCTTAAAGCTATTTGATTTAAACACGTTGCATGTTTCTTGTCGTTTGTTTTACAAAAAGCAAATTTTGTTTTGTTTGATATTTATTCTTGTTTAATTTTTGCGATTAGATTTTCAAAAATTTAAATTTGCTTCGTAGTTAAACCGCTCATCATGTGATATCTAGCATCATATTTACTTAAGTCATACCGTGATGTGTAATTTCAAAGAAATTATTGTGCTTGATATAGGATATACTCATATAAAATTTTAAATGAAAAAAATGAGCGGTTTAACAATATTTCATTTTATACATACCAGTATTTGTCAATTTATATTTCTTTCTCCTTTTTTACTGGAATTTTTTATTCGAGTTTTGAAAAGGTTACGCCGCCCACCTTATTTGTGGAAGCTTAAGCATCTGAACAAATAAAAACTGAGTGTATATACAAACGTTTATGAGCCTTGGTGAAGCAGCGTATAATTTTGGTGGTATAGCTCCCGACAACTTATTGGAATGCCATAAAGGAGTACTTATCAAAAACTCGGACTCTACAAACTGACTAATTAAATTAAAACAATTAGATGTTTTTTGAAATGTTACAAAATTAAATTAATTATTATAAAAAATTGTATATTTAAAATAAAAAGGCGAAGAAAAGTGTAAACAAATGCTACACTGGGTCAAAAATACGCTGTTTTTTTGTTTTTTAAGAAGTTTAAAGCAAACAGTCGCTTATTTATATGTTCTATTTCCAAAAATACAACTCCATGGATCTCCGTCTTTTGAAGAGTAAAAAATTCTGGGTCTATTTTTTCCATATTTTTTTGAATTTTCGAAATTAGCAGAAAATAAGGAGTATCTGTAGAGCTTTTGAGCTAGGGGGGATGGTGTCCTTGAGATATGAAAATCGCAGTTTTGCTTTGGAGTTGTATGGAGTATTCCTATGCTATTTATTCCTCGATTTTACGGGTTACGTTGGTCTTTTCCTGCTACTTTTTTTTGTCTGCTAAAATATATAAAAAGCAGATCGCTGTGGGATAAAAATCGCACTAATTTTGGTCCATTTTACCATCGTCGTATGGGTTTATTTTAATAAACCCATACGATTTACCATCGTTTAAAAAATCTCGTTTACGACAAAATAATCCAACGTATAAGAAACATTTGCTACTGTTAATTTTTTTGCTGTGTTGATAAAATCCATTCGAAATTATAAAACCAGTCACCGCCTTAAAATAGTATTTCGACTGTTACATGTTGTGTAAACTCTATCAGAAGTAAATGCAACTGATACCTTAGTCACAGAGGAAGTGTTTCATGTAGATTTGCGACTCTTTTCGCCAAAGACTACCCACACCATGGACAGCCGACTGAAAAAAACAGACACCGCGTCGGCAATTTTATTGTGTTAGGCCTCCCCTAGTTCCCACCCAGTAACAGCGTGTTAAAATCTAAAATAATTCGTGTATCCAGGCTATTTTTTGTAACCTTTCATTAGACTTTACAACGAAGCTGTTTCGCTCTTACTTCCAGTAAGGAACACTGAATTAGGCGGCATTAACGCCCTTTTAAACGCTATTACACGCTGTTTCATGTGGTTTTTAAAGAAAGTAGGTGTTTATACTTGTACAATAAGCCTATTTACGATAAAATAGGGTTTAAAAATGTATATTTGTAAGTCGAAATTGCCATGTGAGAGTTTTTTTTGCTGAAATGAAAGCGAAAAATTTTTTTAGTTGTTTTGTTTCTAAACTTTTAATTGCTGCTGGTACTAAGTATTTTTTAATTGTATGTGTTGGTTTTTTGGTGTTTGTTTAATTGTGTTTGTTGTTTTTTTAGACGGAAAATTTCTTCGCAATATTGGAGCGAATGCAAAGCAATCGGTTGGAAGATCAAAGGTGTGCAATGCCGATTACTGTAGCCCCTGTAAGCAAATTTTATTTTGTTTTAAAAAAACATTTTCACGAAAAAAACTAAAATAATGGTTAGTAGTTCATTCAACAATTAACATTGCGTTTATTTCTTTAATTAATAATAATAGTGTATAATAATAGTAATAATAGTAATTTGTTTGTATATTTTTTCTTAAATTACAGATATAACTCCGTTTTCTTGCAAGAAAAAAGTACTATTAACTCTCTGCTTAATATTTTGTTTTGTAATATTTATGTTTTGTTATATATATGTCTGTTTAGATGTTTTTATATATTTTTGTTTTTTATATGCAAAAATTTTAATTGTGTTTTTTTTTAAATGACCGTCTTTAAAAGTTTACGTTTTAAAATTAAAAATATTTTTTGTTAAAAAATTGTGATTAAGCTTAAAAAGTATTAACTGGTCGTTTAATACTCATAATCTGTAAAAAAATATTTGGAGTGAAATCGAACTAAGTGAAATAATTATAAGTTATGTGAATAGAACATTTTGTTGACACAAAAGTCAGATTAAGAAATTTGAGTATAGTAAGAATTTTAGGTTAGACACCAAAATTTTCAAATTTTATATAGTCCATAACTGTCTGGTACAAAAAACTAATATCACTTGGTTTATAAATAAATTCATATAATAAAAACCGGGTTTTAAGTTTCACACATGGTTCATTCAGCCAAAGGTCGTCTGCTATAGTTACACCAATAAACTTTCAGTTCATTTCAATTTCATGATTAATGAAAATGAAATCAAACATGCGCATTAGTACACGCTAACAAATTTCTTTGACCATGAAAACTCCCTCGGTCCCGCTTAACCACTTGCCTTATCGATTAAGCAAATGTTTCGAATTGAGTAAGTTAAGTATGTAGTGCTCCGTTCGAACCCTAAGTTTACAACCAAAACCACTTTTACGGCGCTCAAACGTTCATCTAAAAGCTCCTCCTTAATTAAAATTGCCGTTTACTCCGACTCAAAAATTAAAAACAAAATAACTCCATTGTGAAAAGTTTAGTTTGCTTTGAGATCTCCTGAGGCAAGCTAAATTAATAAAGGATAAAGTTAATAAAAGGATTATGGATTAAGCAAAGCTTTCTAATTGATTAAGTTAAGTATGGAGTGCTTCGACCCCTAAGTTTACAACCAAACCACTTTTACGGCGCTGAAATGGTCGTCGAAAAAGCTGTTCCTTAATTGAAATTGCCGGTTACTCTGACTCAAAAGCTGCGACTCTGCCTAAGTAAAGGCTCCCTTAAATAAAATTGCCGGTTATGTACTCCGACTCCAAAACGGCTACTCCGAACTCCGACTCCGACTCTGCTACTCTGACTGAGAAAAAGCTACTCTGACTCAGAAACTGTTACTCTGATTGAGTAAACGTTTCCTTAATTAAATTTACTGATTCCGACGAACCCGACTCACAAATGGCTAATCTGACTCAGAAAAAACTACTACGACATAAAAAGTTTGTTATATCGTCGTTACTACTTCAAAATGAGCCACTGTCATTATAAAATACACGTGAATGTGACTGATTCTGTAGTGAAAAGGTTCCAATTTATATTTAAAATGAATCACAGTCACACGTATTTTATAGGAACTTTGGCTCATTTTGCCGTAGTAACGACGATATGAGCTTTTAGAAGACGCTCTTTTAATGAGAGAGGCCATCCGTAAAGTTTACAACCGAACCACTTGTGCGGCGCTAAAACGGTCGTCCAAAAACTGTTCCTTAATTATAATTGCCGGTTACTCCGACTCAAACGGAGTTACTCCGACGCAGAGAAAGTTTTTATGAGCTCTCGGAAGAAGCCCTTTTAATAAAAGGGCCCGCCGGGGTTGGGTGGATCGATTCGAGGGCTCCACTCCCTTCGGATGACAAAAGTTGAGCCCCTCCCGGGAGCTTCCCGTGTACGCCCACTCGTCGCTATTCTGACACAAAGAGTCGCAATCCGTATAAAATCAACGTGACTCTGACTCGTTTTGTTTATATTATATGCGAGTTTAGAGATAAAAAGAGTCACAGTTACTTGTATTTTACAAGGAATTCGACTCATTTTCCCATGGTTAATGACGCGCTATATATTTACGGGTAAAAAAACGCATCCGCGGAGCAAAAAAAAACATCTCATTAATACTTGATTGTCCCGGGGCTGAATGGGTGGCGGTTATATTTTAGCCTTTATAGCGGATGGAAAGCGATCTGGAATTTGTGGGAAAAAATTCTGGAAATTAGCTTTTAAGCGAATTTCAACAACGGATTCTGACAAGCCAGAAACGACCGTTTTTGATCCCGATTCCAAGTAGCAACTCGTTGACATTTGATAAGCGTTTTTTGCTTAGATTTTCGCCGGATGAGACGATCGCATGAAAGTCTGTCATTTTTGGAATTTCTTTCTTCGAACATCGTTGTCCCCGGGAGGGTCTCGCTATGCGATATTCATGTGTTTTTTTTTTCGCCCGAAGCTCGCGACTAATTTTTGGTTTAACATAAGACGATAAGATTTTAAAGTTAGTGTCTAAAGCAATAAATCTTTCGCATTTGATAACCTGTAACAGTTAATAATGGTGAAATGTTATATTTTTGTGAATTGAGAAAAATAGAGTCCTTTTAAAACCCAACGAATTCCAACAAAAAAGTGCAGTTTTTTTTTAAAGAAGCGTTTGTTTACGGAAAAATATTTTCTTTTCACCTGTCGCTCTGGATTAATAATAGCTAATTAACGTTTCCATAGGAATTCCGCTACAAATATAACTTTTAAACAATTCTCTTTTTAAGAAAAAAAAAACACTGTGGTGTTTTTGATTTTGCCAAACTACATAAAAGAACAAACCGATATGCAATAAAAACTTGCTCTACTTGGAGTTTCTTTCGCTAATAGAATTTTTTACTACATAGTAAATCGTGTCCTTTATCATAATTTTTTATACTGTTGTTTGTTCGCTTATACTAAAGCTTCTCAGCCAAGCTTAGTTTTGTACTTATTTACACATTAATATCCGTTCATATTAATAGAAAGTCTCTGTTTAGTTTTAAACAAAGATATATTTTCGATACAATTTTGTGTTTTTAAAAGCTAGTTAAACATATAGCTTTTATTTTTTAGCTTTTTTAATTTATATTTTGAGTTATAAAATTTTATTATTTTCAGAAAATAAACAGGTTATAATGACTAAATGATAGATTTTTATAGAAACGAAACTCATTCATTTTGAAAATGAAGCCCGGATAAGTTTAGGAAAGAAATAAAAAAAACTTTCAACAAAAGCACTATTTCTTAAGCATATTTTATCGCTAACCAATTTTAAAACATTTTACTGCCATCTAAGATTGACTAAAATTTATATTTGAGAAATTTATACGCGTCTTTCTTTTTTATACGCATAAAATTAGTTTTATCAATTTACGATCAAACGCTCAGGAATGTAAGATTGAGATTAAATCTTTAGATTTTTCATATCTTTCTTTCAACAGTTTATTATTTAATTTTAACTTTAGTTTTATTTTATCGCAATTTTCTGAAGCATAAGTAAGTATCCTAAATTTCACAATCCACAAGAAAAATATAAAAAACTTATTTTTTACAAGTATTTCACGATTTTATTGATAAATACACTTGAGTACAAATTAATTTTTAGATGGAAAAATAACAAAAACATACTTTTATTGTTCCGATTTGAGCTAATGTTTGCAACTGGTATGATTATTTTTCATTTTTACAATACTCAATACGCTTTAAATCTAGGTTTCAGCACTAAATTCAGCTGCATATACATTTGTAAGCCCTGAGTGTTGTGTTTCTGGTGTTTTTAAAGCCGTTTAAATATAATTTTTATGGTAAAAAATCAAAACAATATAGAATTTTATTGTCTAGAAGTACCGTTACAAAAAACCTTTTATAAAAAGTTATGCTTTTACCCCATTTTTCCCCAGCCCAATTACGCAATTTTCCCGACATAACGAATAGTTTTTATTCGGAAGTAAAAAAGTGTAAGTAGCTCCTAACTAATAGCCTCTTAATGGAAAGAGAGACAAAAGACATGGTGGATGGCAACTGATACGACATCCGAAAAATCCCTGTTTTTCTTTCCTAAAATTTCAATCGGAGCTGCTGATTTTAGGCCGAACAAGTTCAAGACTTCGATTTTTTAAAGCGCCCCTTTCCCCCGAGGGCACTGTAAAAGCTCGGCCTAAAAGCATTCGGAGAGAAATGGAGAAGCCTCCTAGCTGCCCCTATTATTTCCAATCCGAGCTGTCAATTCCATGTGGCTATGCGCATCCTTTCACAGCGGAGGTCCATGTATATTTAATTGAAGTCCTACGTAATTTAAGTCCTTTTCATTTTTCGTCTTCAAACTCTTCGACTCGACGATAATTAGTCATTTTTACGTCTTTAGTGGCGCTTAATTTAGCTTTAGACGCGATACTAATTGGCATAGCGCCAGTTTTAATCTTAGTAGTTGCGTTTCAAATGATTTATGGCCGCATGCAAAAAACATACTTTAATACTACATAATTTTTTTAATTTTATTCACTTATGCCTTCTGCTTTTTCTATTTGTTTAATTTAGACATTAAAAAATTTTTTGTCCTTATAATTTGTAAAATTTATTTTTTTGAATTTTTTTTTGTAATTAGATAGGAGCCAAAAAGACTTGCATAAGACAAATAGAACCCGACACTTAAAATCAAACTGGTATAGTTGTTGACAATTTGGCTCTGTAATCTACTTAGCTGCAACCTTGCGAAGTTTAAATCTTCTTTGGAATTTGTATGTCACAATGAGTTTGGAATTTTTTTTCGTTAATAATAATGAATGGTAATAATGGAAGTTCTCACTCTTTGTTTTCAATTTTAATTTAAAGAAATTTTGAATATAACCAAGAGCAACAAATAATTTTAGTTTATCACAGGCCAAAAATAGAGGCAATATAGAAAATTACCTAAAATTAACTTTTTATAAAGCAAAATTAACGGCCATACCCTTGACTCTTCTAAATTATTTTGCTTAATTTTGCTTAATTTTGCTTTTAGTGTGAGTATAATCATCAAAAATATTTTTACCACCCACAAAAAAGAATTTTGAAACAGTTTGTATTGATAATCACACTCAAAAGTTTTGTCCTTTAAGGAATTTGTTTGTGAGTATCATGGAAAGGGGTGACAGTTGTGATTTTTTAGCCGCCAGAATACGGTAGGATAATTATATTATAATCCAATCCCGGACATTTTTAATTAAAAACAAGGTTATGAAATGCTTTTATACCTTTGATTAAATTTAAAAATTTTTATTCAATTTCCAATTGCTTTACAAGCCAGTTTACAAAACGACCAAACATACAAATTAATTTTGCGTAATTAAATTTCCTGTAGTCAGTTTCATTGGTAAGCAACTCTTGTCCGAATTAAAAATACAACCTTGAATTTTGGCCAGCACCAACTTCAAAAATTATAATACTAAACCTACTTATTTTGTGTATTTTTTGTTAAATTTATTGATTTCTGACGTCAATTTTTAATGTTTTAAATGGTTTTCTACAGCAAGAAACCGCTAATTAAACTTCTTTGTACCACCGCGCATCGCTTTAAAACTAATTAAATTTTGACAGTTAAGTGGCTTGGATTTTTTCGTCGTGTACTCACTCAATTTGTGAAAATTAAACTTCTCGCGTGCGCAGGAAATCCGAAGATATCGAGTGCGCCCGTTTTTTTTCCTCAAATTTATCGAAATGAGGATCGCGGATATCCGTTCCTCCAAATTTTTTTGCAATTTAAACTAGTAATTAAATTCTTGAAAACAGAATTTTTCCAAACTTTTCCTTCTAAAATAGTAATTAAATTTTTTGCAAAAAAGAATTTTTCCACTCTTTTCCCATTGTTTAAAACCACGAAATCGATGTTACATTTAATTCCCGACCGTTGTTGGGGTTCCCGGGTTTTATCCGCCCAATTCCGTCGGAATGGAATTACGGGGAGTCAAAAGGCGGGCGGATATCAGTTATTGCTCGGTTAGCTCCTCTGACCGATTTGACGAATGCGCGTCTCTACAGCCGTTATAATATGCGGACGGTGTTATTGTTAATGTCCACGTTTCCAAGCCCGCATACCTTAGTATTCTGTCCGATATCAGCTTCTCTTGTTACCACGCTACCTTTAATATGGGAAAGCCACACAAAAGCGGACCAACCCTTGTTTAGCTACTCAAAAAAATTTATACCCGCCCATTTTCCCGTAATTTTCGTCTCTTAAAATGTTTTTTATGCGATTATTACCAAAACCGACCAGCTTAATTGACTAAATAAAACTTATTGCTAAAAATGTTTTTTTTTTTTAAATAATAACGACAACTGTTTAAATACGGTCATATTGTTAAAAACGTAAACTTTTTTAAAATATTATTTTTTTAGCTTACAATAATGTCAAATTTTGAGTTTTATACTTAATTATTTTTTTGAGTTTTATACTAAATTATTGTTGTTATTTTAATAATGTTTTGCTTAAAAATTCCTTTAAAAGAAAATTTTTGTGTGAGAATATTAGTTTATTAACCCTTTGGGATTTTTTTCGTCCAAAAACCACTGCAAATCAGCAAAAGTTTTTCACGTCAGTGCTGCACTGTGTTAAATTCTGCGTAATCGAAATGATGAACATCAAGTTTAACACTAAACAACGGTGGCGCAGAATCCCTTCTTCGGATTTGCAGCGGAATGATAGCTCCAAAGAGTTTAGTTTTACTTGGAAAAGTTTTAGCTTCTGTTTTATGATTTTCATTGAACTAAGTTCGAAAACGTTTTTTTTTGCTAAAGCTGTCGATTTCATCCATACCAGTAAACAATGGAGTTGTCAGTAGTTTTTAGAAAACCTTCGATTGATTCCTTTTTTCCATTTTTGAATGAAAAATGCCCTATTACATCACGAGAGAAAACCTTCTTTGCACCTTTTGGTATTGATAACACTATTCGTGACAAAATGGGCTTTACTTTACTCATTCCTTTTGAAATTTGTAAAATCTAAAAATACCAAAAATGTATCAAAAATTTTATATTCGCTAAATTAAGTTTTATTTATTGCTTATTGTATAATGCAATGTATATTTTGCAAATAAATTACAGTTTTTTACACCTTTTTAGACTCATTTTTTTAAAAAAAAATTATTGTTTCAAATTATAATATTTAAAGCTAAAGTCTTTCAGGCTGAAATTAAGGGCCTAACCGCTCTCCGCCAGGAAGAAATAAACAATAAACCCGCGAGCGAGAAAAATTTTTAAAAAAGTTTTCAGTGGTTATTTCAACTATTATTTAGTTGCGTCATGTGTTTCTCTGCACGTGATATTTTCTCAAAAAACGAGTGGTTACTTTACCACTCATCTATTTTCACCCTGATAGAATTTATTTTTAGTATTTGATGCTTCTAATTTTTCTGTTTAAGGCTAGATTTTAAGTTTCAAGTTTTAAAAATTCAAATTTAGCTAAATTGTGTTTTAATTCTACAGCTTTTTTAGCTTATAACTAGCCTTGAAAAATGCTTCAAGAATAGAGCAGGAAAAAGGGGCGATTTTTCCCCGGCCGTATGTTTAGACAGAAAAGATGTGGACTAGGCTAAGATGTCCATTCTGTGGACTATAGGAAATTTGCATTTGGTTTGGGCAGCTGCTCACTGAATAAAAATTTCTACCATATGATAATGATTTGTTTATACATTGATCAAATCACACAGCACTGTTGCATTTTTTTTAGTTTGATGAAATGTCAATTGAAAAAATCATATTCACAGCAAACTTTGACAAGCCCGAAATCGCCACTTTTTCAATTAGAAGGTTATATTTGTATGTGTAAGAAACAACTATAAAGTTGAAAAAGTGGCGATTTCGCGATTGTCAAAGATAAATAAACATGAACATGAATCTCAAAATTTACCCACGTTCTCTAATTATGGTTGGCGCGGCGCCACGGGGCTAAATCGCCCTATGGCGCTCCCGCGCCACCCATGATTGTGTTCTTTTTTTTATTTTGAAAGGTTTATTAGATTTTCATCAATCTTTTATCAAGCCTTTTTTCAAAGAAGCATTTATGTCAACCCGCATTAAAGTCACCATTTCATTCGTTCGAATTTGATTAAATTATAGTTTTTTTCCTGACAGCCTTCTACTTTTGACATGCCACATTCAGTTAGGCTTTGAATTTTAATGACTGCTATTTGCGTGGTTTCGATAGCAAAAAAATTTTATTTGTAATTCCAATCACATTGCTTTGTAAATGAATAATACTTAAGAAACGAGTTGCAATTTTATTTTCTGTGAATACAAAAACTACATACAAATTTAGATCATAATTTTTGTTTGGTCTTCGGTGAGTATGATCGTTATTGTACTAATCATGAGAAATTCATTTCCGATTCAATGTATACCGCAAAAAATAATATTTTTTAGTTACAGCGATATTTTTATTTTGATATCCGGGAAAACAAACATACTAAAATGTATATTCCTTTTTTCAAAAATCTTTCTAAGATTTTAAATATTGTTTCCAATTTCCAGAAATTAAACTTTTGATCATTATTTTATTCTGGCAGTTGTGTGGGTTTTTTTTTGTTTCATAGCAACTGGCGCTGTTAAGAAAACATACTGGGTGTTATTTGATTACAGTTTAATAGCTCTCTTCCGTTTATTTATACTTTAGCGCTCGATAATGTAAATAACATTTCATAAGTCTAATAGTAACAATAGAAAGTGATAATAATGTGTATATTTATTATAGTAATTTTATCATGGTTTGTGTTCGGAGCTTTTTTTATTTTCCACGAAAAGTTTCTAATGACTTTGAGAAACTTGAGATGAAATTAAAAAAAACTAAATTCTGATCTTTAATTCTAATTTAATTAAAATTTCCCTTATTTAAAAATATTCCAAAATGTAAAATTAAGTTTTTTTGTACAAAAAACGCATAGAAAATTTGATTAAAACTTTTGATTTATTTAATTTTATTTTAAGCTGCTATTTATATTGAATAATAAAAAATAATTGTTAAACTATTATAAAACTAATATTTTTAAACCTATTTCTTTGTTAGCAAAAACGCGGCGTGATGTAAACATGTTTATTTAGTTGTTCATTGCCAATGTGTTAAGCAATTTTATTTGAAAATCTCTTCACCGTGTGGTTTTTATTTGTTTGCGAAGTTTTTTTTCGTTAACCGTCACTTACTAATCGCTTTTATTTTCACGTATAGACGTCTAAATGGCGTGCGAGGGCGTATCTTCCCCCTCGGGCGGGGTCGAATCCGCTCCCGGGGTCCAATCCTCTCCCGGGGCGGTCGGGGAGAAACCGCGGGAGAAGCGCGGGAGTTTGTCACGGTTCACCCACCGCTTGGGTCACGCCGTCCTGGCCGGCAAACGGCGCCGCGGCCGCAATTCCCTGATCGGCGGAGGCGGGTTATTTCCGCACAGGGCAAAGCGGAGCCAGTCCCTGGGCACCATCAACAAGTACGGACTGCAGTTGGCTGGGGCGACGATTTTCGAAGACGAACTACAACTTCAGCAGGGGGCGCCCAGCTGTCCGGCGAGCGCCAGAGTACGCCAGTCCCAAACCTTCGACGGCTCCAACGCTCTGCGCAGCCCCGGAGATCACGTAGGTGACCACTGAAAACTTTCGGAGCCTTGGAGCTCCTTAGATTTTTAGCTCCAAAGCTCCCTCTATAGACTTTAGAGCCGAACTTGCAGCAGAGCTTTTACAAAACTTGGACTATAGTATGGAAACTTGGAGAGAATTAGTAACGTTACACTTTTAGTTCCAAGTTCCCTCACGGTTCCAAATTTCCCGTTTTTAGCCCTGCAGACAACTTAGGTGAACACATTCGGAGCCATGGAGCTCCGTAGATCGCGGGGTCTTTAGAGCTGAATATGCAGCAGAGCTTTTACAAAATAGTAGGAACTTGGACAAATTTAGTGGCGTCAAATAATTTGGTCGTTAACAGATTTTTTGACTATCATGATAAGTCTTCTTGTCTCGTTTAAAGGCTGGTTCATACTTATGACAAAATGTCCTTTGGACAAATACAGTGTAAAAACGTCCTGTCCAAAGCACAAAGTCCAAAGCTCAAAATCCAAAGGACAACGTGTTCATACTTTTTTGTCTTTTGGACTTTTTCATTTGGATTTTGTCCTTTGGACTTTGTCCAAAGAACAAATTTTAAGTAGCATTCATACTTTGTCCAATGGAAAAAGTCCAAAGGACGTTTTGGCTTGTCCAAAAAACGTTTTGGCTTTTCTAAAATTGTCCTTTGGACTTTGACCAAAGGACGTTTTGTCATAAGTATGAACCGGCCTTAAGTGTTTCACTATATAGTTAAAAAATAGAATTTACACCTATGTTAAATGAACTAAAACATGTTTTCTGTGAAAGATTTGTTATAAACTAACCCAAAATATAATGTACATAATACGTAATACTAGAAAAAACATATTTAGTCAGAGTTTTAGACCAAGGTTAAATGTTGAATGAACTAAAAAAGGTATTTGCAAAGAATTTTAACTGTAGCTATGCAACAAACATAGGAAACACTTTTGAATGTTGCGAAATTTATATTAAATAAATATATACAACAATTTTTAAAAGCTAAAAAAGAACGAATAAAATTATTTTATTTACGTCATAAGCTAAATTTTGTTTTGTATTTATAGGGATCTGATTTGGAAAAAGCTGTGAAGAAATACGAATCAGTTCATGATGTAAGTTAATTAAAATATGTGCTTTAAACTTCCATATTTTTGCAAGTTAATCGAATTGGACAATTAGTTAAGTATTTTAAATAATGCAAATGGTGTCAAACCTTCAATTTTCAAACATCAAGAAAATATGGCAGAAAAAGTAATCCAGTATCGCGTCTTTTAAAATTGAAAATTGCTGATCAGATATTTCTAAAATCTTTTTTACACTTTGCAAATTCCTCTCCATGGTATTATTTGTCGCTGGACATCAAAGTCACAGCGGGTTTTCTAGTTTTGTTTAAAAATAAGATTGACGTGAGTGAAATGATTCTAATTGATCTGATAGGTATTGACAGATGGGAGAGGGTCGCAAATGGATTAAAAGAAATTCTAAAGATTAAAAGCGTTTGATAATTTTTAAACATTCAGTGATGGCTGGATTTCATATAATTTATTTTGATTTAATACAAATTTTTTTGAGCATAATTTCCCCAATGTTTGATAAAGACCGAATATTAGATTAGAATGAAGAGCTCATTAAAAACTGAAATTTCGACGAAAATTTAGAAACGAAATCGGATTAGGAAATTATTGATTTATTTATCTGCAATTAAAAATATGAGTTCTTTATAAACCTTTCCATAAGTCATACCAGTGGATCAGTTTATTCGTTTCGGAATATAAAAAAATTGAAGTGCACTCAGCTAAATTTAATAAAAAATCCTGTAAACAATCTAAAAATTTGCAGTTTACGATTTTTACACATTTATAGATATTTAGACAATGATAATTTTGTAAAGTTACTATTCTAAGTTTTAACAAATTTTTTGAATAACAAATTAAAGCTTGCAAAATTTACAAAATTTTTTAGTATTTTTTCTAAGACGGTCGATTTTTATTGGTTTACGTATTTTCGTCTGTCTGTCTGTTATACTAAGTGTGTCTGTGCTTGTCGAATCGCCTAAAAATGAACAATCCAAAACTTGAATCTGTAATCTCTAGTATCTTCACTTCAATGATTCACAGATTGACGTTTGATTTTTTGCAACAGCACAAGTTGACGATGCATTTGTTCGGTGTCATATTTCTGAAACATCAAAACAACGAAAGTTTTTATATATTTACATAAATTTTAGGTTTTGGCTCGGCCGGGACCCTACTCTACGATCATCATGCCGCCGCGAGGCGGATACTGGATCGACGGGGTTGAAAAAACCTACATTCAGGTCCAGTTGGACGAGGATTTCCCGGCTGGACCCAGCGGGGCCGGCGGATCTTTCGACTTCCGGATCAACGGCCACCCTCCTGGTCAACAGCACAACAGCTGTCAGCGCTACAAACTGGAAATGGACGACACCGCCCGCTGCTACCGGCGCCACTTCGCCAAGAAGGTAACAAATATTTGCATAATCCCAATTTTGACACCATCCGCTACTACTTGAGGTGTCATAACTTGAGAAAAGTTAACAAAAATTTGCATAATCCCTATTCTGACATCGCCCGCTGCTGGCGACGCCACTATGTCAAAGAGACAACAAAAAATTTGCATAATCCATGTTCTCCTGGTGTTGTTAGATCCCATTGAATTCAGAATCGCCATTGGCCGTATTTAGGATTGTAGTTTATTACTTTTTTATGTGTTTAGCTTTTATTTAAAATTTTAAAAATCACCACGCCATAGTATATAGGCACTTTAAGTTTATTTGTTAACAGACTGTAATTCAAAAAGAATATAATTAAAATTAGACAAGTTGCTTAATATAAAATTGTATGTTTTAGGATCATTATGATTTTTACGCATGGGACGAGAACCTGGGTCCTTTGATTTTGTCCGTCCGCTCAGAAATCATCTCCTCTCAGGAACACTTCAGGATCATTTTAAGGTAAATATTGGTGACGGTGAAGTTTATCTGTTGCTGTTCCGAATACGTTAAAGAATTCTCTGCTAAAAAAAATCTGTAGTTTTCCACCATTTGAGACAAATCTATTAGTTTTAATCGTCATATTTATTTGTTCGTTAATTTTTAGGACAAGAAGGGGAACATTCCACGAAATCGTCCCCGCCTCCGCTTTAGGAGACGACCCAAAAGCCTCTAAGATGGCACATCTACTTTGTGATGAGGTATAAACAATCCTAATTTGTTTTTTATTTTTTTGTTTGTGTTTGTGTACATTACGTATATTTAGATAAAAATGTTTTAAAACGGTTTTTTTAATAAACCGCCGTCAAAATATTTTCTACAGTAATGTACAGAAGTTTTTGTTTTCACAATATTTTATACGATTATAATGTAATTTTACATATATTTAAAATTCACATTTAAAATTTGACAGAATTTTTTTTAAATAAAATTTTAGGTTACTTGTGAGAAATTAGTTCCGGTGGCTTTTCCGGGGTCTTCCAATATGATTATGGAATTCGATGAACACGTTCTAGTCAACGATTACAAATTCGGCGTAATCTATCAAAAATTCGGTCAGGTAGGTCTGAAGCATTTCTTCTTTGCAAAATGGATGAATCTCACGTGGTGTTGTTTAATTTGCATAAGCATGGTCGCGAGCGGCTGATTGGTAATTTAGAATGACAAATCGTACGTTCAGTTTTTTGCGCGGTTTTCCCACCAAAAAGTTAAAGGGAGTCAATTGTCGTGAACGCATTTTCACATCCATAATCTTCCTTACGTAAACATTAATGTATAATAATATCAAAAATATATCATAAAGGAAGAATGAGACACTTAGAACAAACTGCTTGAAAAATTAGACTTTTGTTTCAAGCAGTTTGTTCTAACTCTCATTTTTACTTTACTATATATTTTTAGTAATATTTCTATTTTTATATTTTACAAATGATTTCTTTTTATTTTTAGATGCGTTTTTATAATGAAAGTATCGCCATCTGAATAAATTTAGCCGGGCTCAATGACAGCGTAAAACTTTTATTAGTGCTGAAATTCGTTCATTTTAGATTAACCAATGAAACTTTTTGCCAACTTGAAGTTAACTTCCTATTAGTTTAAATAAAATAGCAAACATTGGAAGAGTACTAAATTCTTTTAATTGCCGAAATTGTCTAAAGATGAGCACCTTGGCAACCCCAGAATGTAATGATATCGTGTGCATTGAACGATTACACAAAAATTTTATAAAAAGATACAATGTAAATTTTTTTTTTTTGAATTAATAAAGGATTAACTATTCGGAAACAAAACAATAGAACGATCATGCGTACATTGAATGAGTGCAAATAATTTTTTGTAATGAAAAAATTTGTTTTTTAGACCAAAGAAGAAGAGCTATTCGGAAACCCGACCCATTCCGAGGCGATGGACGAATTTCTGGAGCTTCTCGGGGATCGGGTCCGCCTCAAAGACTTTCAGGGCTATCGCGGTGGGCTTGACACCACAAACGAGCAAACCGGAGAAGAGAGTGTATATACATGCTTTAAAGACAGGTAATCCGGAATTTTACACTTTTTAAAAGATATAAACAATATCTTATTTTTTTGAAATTTAGCTTCTTTGTCTTGTTAAAAGTTTCTTCTTCTTCTTCTGCTTATAATTACCTTATTTAGACAAATAATGTTCCACGTGTCCACTCTGTTGCCGTACACGGTCGGCGATGTGCAACAGGTGCAGCGGAAACGACATATCGGGAACGACATTGTGGGAATCGTGTTCCAGGAGGAGAACACCCCTTTTGTGCCGGACATGATCGCCTCCAACTTCCTACACGCTTTCATCGTCGTCCAGCCCATTAACCCCTGCACGGAAAAAACTCGCTACAAGGTGAGAGTTCTTCTTTTCTGTGCTCCTTTTTCCCGTTAAGGACGGGTGCCTTAATTCGAAACGCTGGTTTTTTAGCCTTCAAACTGCCTCCAAGCTGCCTTATTTTTGCTTCTATTCTAAATTTACCTGTCTCCTACCTGCCTCCGAGACAGTTTTCTTTTTAATTCAAAAAAAAATTTACATTGCCTATCTTTTTTATAAAATTTTTGTGTAATGGTTTCAGTGGCACACGATATCATTTACATAATACGAGATTGCCAAAATCTTATAGACGATTTCCGCAATTAAAAAGAATTTTCAGTACTCTTCCAATGTTTGTTTTTTTATTTAAACTAATAAATTAACTTAGAGTTCGGCAAAAAATTTATTACATTCATAAATGGAACGAATTTCACATTAATTTTTTTACGTTGTCATTGACCCAGTAAATTTATTCAGATGGCGATACTTTCATTATAAAAAGACGGGTCTAAAATAAAAAGAATCATTTGTAAATATAAAAATAGAAATATTACTAAAAATATATATCAGTCAAAGTAAAAATGAGAAGTTAGATCAAACTGCTTGAAACAAAGGTCTAATTATTTTTGAGCGGTTTTTTGTTCTAAGTGTCTCATTACTTTCCTTTATGATATATTTTTGATATTATTATACATTAATCTTTACGTAAGGAAGATTATGGATGTGAAAATGCGTTCACGACAATTGGCTCCCTTTAACTTTTTCAGTGGGAAAACCGCGCAAAAAATTGAAACGTACATTTTGTCGTTCTAAATTACCAATCAGCCGCTCGGCAAGGCCATGCTTTTATGCAAATTAAACAACACCGCGTAAATTCATCCATTTGCAAAGAAGAAATGCTCTTCTGACCTGACCTAACGAATTTTTGAATCAGGATTACGCCCGAATTTGTAATCATTTGACTGATTAGAACGTGTTCATAAATTCCATAAGATCATATTCGGAAAGCCACCGGAAAATTCTGCACAGTAACCTAAAATTTTGTTGCAAAAAAAATTCTGTCAAATTTTAAATGTGAATTTTAAATATATGTAAAATTACCATTTATAATCTTCTAAAATATTGTGAGAAACAAAGACTACTGTACATTCTGCTAAAAATATTTTGACAGCAGTTATAAAAAAACCGTTTTTAAAAACATCTTTCTCTAAATATACGTAATGTACACAAACACAAACAAAAAAATAAATAACAAATTAGATTGTTATACCTGCATCACAAAGTAGATGTGCCGTCTTAGAGGCTTTTGGGTCCTACTCCTAAAGCGGAGGCGGAGACGATGAATGCTTCCCCTTCTATGTCCTAAAAATTAACGAACAAATAAATATGAGCGGTTAATACTAAATCAGATTTGTCTCAAATGAGTGAAAAACTACAGATTTTTAGCAGAGAGTATTTAACTTATTCGGAACGACGCAGACGGATAAACTTCACCGTCACCAATATTTTACCTTAAATGAATCCTGAAAATTTCCTGAGAAGAAATGATTAATCACGACGGACGGAACAAAGTCAAAGGACCCAGGTCTCATTCCATGCGTAAAAATCATAATGATATAAAACATACAATTTTATATTAAGACAACTTTGTCTAATTTTAATTATATTCTTTTTGAATTACAGTCTGTTAACAAAAATAAACTTAAAGTGCCTATATACTATGGCGTGGTGATAATTTTTAAAATTTTAGAATAAAAGCTAAACACATAAAAAAGTAATAAACTACAAATCCTAAAATACGGCCAATGGCGATTTCTGAATTCAATGGGATCTAACAACACCAGAAAACATCAATTATGCAAATTTTTTGTTGTCTCTTTGAGCATAGTGGCGTCCGCCCACACAGGTGTCAGAATAGGAGATTATCAATTTTTGTTATTTTTCTCAAGTTATGACACCTAAAGTAAGTAGCGGATGGTGTCAAAATTGGGATTATGCAAATATTTGTTACCTTTCTTGGCCCGAACATGGCGCCGGTCAGCCACGCCGGGCGGTGTCGTCCGTTCCAGTTTGTAGCGCTAAGGCAGCTGATGCACCTGTTGTCCAGGTGGGAGGCCGTTGATCCGGAAGTCAAAAGATCCACCGGCCCCGCTCGGTCGCAGCCCGGGAAATCCTCGTTCAACTGGATGAAATGTAACTTCGGACCCCGTCGATCCAGGTATCCGGCCTCGCGGCGGCATGATCAGGTGGTAAGATTAGGTCCCGGCGGCCACAACCAAAAAGTACTATGTAAATATATAAAAAACAATTCGTTGTTTTGATGTTTCAGAAATATGACACCGAACAAATGCATCGTCCACTTTTGCTGTTGCAAAAATCAAATTAAACGTCAATCTGTGAATCGCTGAAGTGAAGATACTAGAAATTACAGGATTCAAATTTCAATATTTTCATTTTTATTAGTATAACAGACAGACAGACGAAAATACGTAAAAACCTAAAAAATCGACCGTCTTAGAAAAAAATACTAAAAAAATTTTGTATATTTTGCAACTTTAATTTGTTATTCAAAAAATTTGTTGATAACTTTACAAAAAATTATCATTGTCTAAATATCTATAAAATGTGTAAAAAATCGTCAAATTTTTTAGATTGTTTACAGATTTTTTCTAAATTTAGCTGAGTGCACTTCAATTTTTTTACTGCTCCAAAACGAATAAACTAAATTGCCCACTGGTGGCTTTATGGAAAACTATAAAGAACTCGTCTCGGATAAATAAATCGATAATTTCCTAATCCGATTTCCTCTAAATTTTCGTCGAAATTTCAGTTTTTAATGAGCTCTCCGTCTAATCTAATATTCGGTCTTTCTGGAACATTTGCAGAAAATTATGTAAAAAAATTGTATTAAATCAAAATAAATTATATATGAATTAAGCTCAAATTCAAAGTAGTTTTTTAATCTTTCAAATTTTCTTTAATCCATTTTGGAGCCTCTCCCCCGCTGTCAATACCTATCAGATCAATTAGAATCATTCACTCACGTTGCAAATTTATTTTTAAACAAAACTAAAAAATTTCGCTGTGAGATGGGCGTAATTGCCCAAGTCGAGGAATTTGCAAATATAAAAAAGATTTTCAGAAATATATTAAAATCAGCAATTTTCAATTTTTAAAAGACGCCGATACTGGATTACTTTTTCTGCCATATTTTCTTGATGTTTGAAAATTGAAGGTTTGACACCATTTGCATTATTTTAAATACTTAACTAATTGTCCCAATTCGATTAACTTGCAAATATGGAAGTTTTAGTACTAATTAACTTACATCATGAACTGATTCGTATTTTTCTTTCGCAGTTTTTTATAATCGGGATCCTATAAAATACAAAACAAAATTTAGCTTATGACGTCAATAAAATAATTTTATCTTTTAGCTTTTAAAAATTGTTGTATATATTTATTTAATATAAATTTCATTAACATTCAAAAGTGTTTCTATGTTTGTTGCATAGCTACAGTTAAAAATTTTGCAAATACCTTTTTGAGTTCATTCAAAAATTTTAACCTTGGTACAACTTTCTCGACTAATATGTTTTCTAGTATTACGTCCTATGTACATTTATATTTTGGGTTAGTTTATAACAAATCTTTCACAGAAAACATGTTTAATTTCATTTTAGCATAAGATGTAAATTCTATTTTAACTATATAGTGAAACACTTAAGGCCGGTTCATACTTATAGACAAAACGTCCTTTGGTCAAAGTCCAAAGGACAATTTTTAGAAAAGCAAAATTTTTTTTGGACAGACCAAAACGTCCTTTGGACTTTTTCATTGGACAAAGTATGAATGCTACTTGAATTTCTTTTGGACAAAGTCGAAGGACAAAATCCAAAATGGAGAAAAAGTCCGACAAAAAAGTATGAACACATTGTCCTTCAATTTTTGAGCTTTGAACTTTGTATCTTTTGGACAGACGCTTTTTACACTGTATTTGTCCAAAGGACATTTTGTCATAAGTATGAACCAGCCTTTAACGAACAAGAGCTATGCATAAATATCAAAAAAATCTGTTAACAACCAATTATTTGAGCGCCGGCCTAATATTTTGTCCAAGTTACTACTGTTGTCAAAAGCTCTGCTGCATATTCAGCTCTAAAGACCGGGGCCCCGTCTCGGAGCTCCCGTGCGCTCCGAATGTGTTCCCGCCTAAGTCCTCTGCAGGGCGGAAATTTGGAACCGCTGAGGGAACTTTGGAACTAAAAGTGTAACGTTCTAATTCTCTCCAAGTTTCCATACTATAAGTCCAAGTTTTGTAGGGGAGAAGCTCTGCTGGTTCGGCTCTGAGAATATGAGAGGGAAACTTGGAGCTAAAACTAAGGAGCTCAAGGCTCCGAAAGTTTTCGGTGGTCGTCACTACGCAGGGCTGCGCAGAGCGTTTGGAGCCCGGTCCCGGAACTCGGGACTCGGCGTACTCTGGCGCTCGCCGGACACGTGAGCGCCCCCTGTGAAAAGTTGTAGTTGGTATTCAAAGGTGCGCCCCCGACTGCAGTCGTAGCTTGTTGATGGTGCCCGGGGAGCTGGTCCCCTTCCCTGCTGCGGAAATAACCACTGCGCCCGATCAGGGAAAAAATCCCGGCCGCCGCGCTTGCTGAGCCCGAGCGGTGGGTGAACGTGACAAACTCCCGCGCGCTCCCTCGCGGTTTCCCCGGACCGCCCCGGGAGGAGAGGTGGACCCCGGGAGCCGAGTTCGACCCCGCCGAGGGGGAAGATACACCCTCGCAGTTTAGACGTCTATACGTGAAAATAAAAGCAATTAGTAATTGACGGTTAACAAAAACTTCGCAAAGCGAAATCAAAAAACCACACAGATTTTCAAATAAAATTGCTTAACACATTGGCAATGAACAACTACAAATAAACATGTTTACGTAGCGCACATTTTTTGCTAACAAAGAAATAGGTTTTAAAATCCTCGTTTTATAATAGTTTAACAATTATTTTCTTCAATATAAATAGCAGCTTAAAATAAAATTAAATAAATCGAAAGTTTTTTTAATCAAATTTTCTATGCGTTTTTTGTACAAAAAAAACTTAATTTCTTTGGAATATTTTAATAAGGGAAATTTTAATTAAATTAGAATTAAAGATCAGAATTTAGTTTTTTTTTAATTTCATCTCAAGTTTCTCAAAGTCGTAGAAACTTTTCGGTGAAATAAAAAAAGCTCCGAACACAAACCATGATAAAAATATATAATAAAATATACACATTATTATCACTTTCTATTGTTTTTACTATTAGACTTATGAAATGTTATTTTTACATTTATAGAGGCTAAAGCGTAGAATAAACGGAAGAATTGTTAATAATAACACCCAGTCTCGACACGCTATGAAACATTCCACGCACTTTTCAGAATAAAATAATGATCAAAAGTTAATTTCTGGAAATTGGAAACATATTTAAAATCTTAGAAAGATTTTTGAAAAAAAAGGAATATACATTTTTAGTGTTTGTTTTCCCGGATATCAAAAATATCGCTGTAACTAAAAAATATTATTTTTGCGGTATACATTGAATCGGAAATGAATTTCTCATGGTAAGTTGCCCGATAACGATCATACTCACACCAAACAAGATTTATAAATGTAATTATATGTAGTTTTTGTATTCACAGAAAAAGAAATTGCAACTCGGTTTTTCTTCACCTTATTCATTTACAAAGCAATGTGATTGGAATTACAAATAAAATTTTTTGTATCAAAACCACGCAAAATACAGTCTTAAAATTCAAAGCCTAACTGAATATCGCATGTCAAAAGTAGAAGGCTGTCAGAAAAAAACTATAATTTAAATCAAATTCGAACGAAAAATGAAATGGTGAGATGCGGGTTGACGTGAATGTTCTGAAAAAAGGCTTGAAAAATTTTCAATGAAAATCTAATAAACCTTTAAAGAACACAATCATGTGTCAGGAGTGCGCGCGGGAGCGCCGATAAGCCGAATCAGCGCCGCGCAACCATAATTCAGACGTCGGGCAAATTTTTGAGATTATTTCATGTTTATTTATCTTCCAACAATCACAAATCGCCACTTTTTTTCAACTTTATCAGTTGTTTCTTACACATACAAATAACCTTCTGAAAAAGTGGCGATTTCACTTTGTCAATTTGCTTTTGTGATTTTTTCAATTGACATTTCCGTGGGACTAAAAATGCAACAGTGCTGTGTGACTAGATCAATGTATAAACAAATAGATCATCATATGGTAGAAATTTTTTATTCAGTGAGCAGCTGGAACCAAAAGAATGCAAATTTCCTACCTGGTCCCCACAGAAATGGAACGCAAAAAAATCCACATCTTTCTGTCTAAAGAGAAACATACAGCAGGGGAAAAAATCGCCCCTTTTTTCCTGCTCTATTCTTGGGAAGCATTTTTCAAGGCTAGTTATAAACTAAAAAAGCTGTAGAATTAAAACACAATTTTAGCTAAATTTGAATTTTTAAAAAATTTGAAACTAAAATCTAGCCTTAAACGGAAAAAAATTGAGAAGCATTGCAAAAATGCTTTTTAAAGATCAATTCTATCAGGGTGAAAAACCAAATATAAAAATAACCACTCGTTTTTTGAGAAAAAATCTCCGGCGTGCAGGAGAAGCGCGTGAGACGCAACTAAATAATAGTTGAAATAACCACTGAAAACTTTTTTTTTAAAAATTTTCTCGCTCGGCGCTTTGTTTATTTTCTTTCCTGGCGGAAAAGTCTAGGCCCTTAGATTATTTTTAGGCTTAAATATTTATAATTTGAAACAATAATTTTTTTTTTAAAAAAATAAGATCTAAAAAAGGTGTAAAAAACTGTAATTTATTTTGCAGATTACGTACCAACAATAAATAAATAAAACTAATTTAGCGAATATAAAATTTTTGATACATTTTTGGTATTTTTAAGATTTACAATTTCAAAAAGGATGAGCTGAGAGCTAAAACCCTTTGTCACAAATAGTTGTTATCGATACCAAAAAGTGCAAAAAAGGTTTTCCCTCTCGTGATGTAATAGGGCATTTTTCCATTCAAAAATGGAAAAAGAATGAGTGGAAGGTTTCTCAAAAAACTACTAGGCCCGACTCCATTGTTTACTGGTATGATGAAATGCGACGGCTTCACGAAAAAAAACATTTTGAACTTCATTTCAAAATGGAAGTGTAACTTCCAAGTAAAACTAAACTCTTGGAGCTCAATTTCCCGCTGCAAAATCCGAAAAAGGGATTCTGCGCCACCGGTTGTTTTGATGTTCGTCGTTTCGATTACACAGAATTTAACACAGTGCAAAAACATGAAAAATTTGCCTGATTTGCAGTGGTTTTTGGAGAATTGCCAAAGGGTTAATAAACTAATATTCTCACACAAAAATTTTCTTTTTAAAGGAATTTTAAGCAAAACATTGTAAAAATGACGACGATAATTTAGTATAAAAAATTCAAAAAAATAATTAAGTATAAAACTCAAAATTTGACATTATTGTAAGCTAAAAAAATAATATTTTTAAAAAAGTTTACGTTTTTTTCGAGATATGAGCCGTATTGAGTTATTATTTAAAAAAAAAAAACGTTACGAGATAAGTTCCAATTAGCTTTGATTAAACTAATTCGCATAAAAAACATTTTAAGAACGAAAATTACGGGAAAATGGGCGGGTCCTGAGTAGCTAAACAAGGTTAGTCCGCTTTTGTGTGGCTTTCCCCCATTCTAAAAGGTAGCATCGTGGTAACAAGAGAAGCCAAATTGATATCGAACAGAATACTAGGGAGGTACTGGAAACATAAACATTAACAATAACACCGTCCCGTGTGACGGCTGTGAGCGCGCACATTCGTGTCGGTCAGAGGAGCTAAAATTTCGAGCAATAATTAGATATCGCCCGCTTTTTGACTCCCCGTAATTTTGTCCGACAATTGGCGGTCGGGAACTCCCAGAACAACAACGGTCAAGAGAATTAAATGTAACGCTCCGATTTTCGTGAGAAATTCTTTTTTTGCCGAAGAATTTAATTACTATTTTAGAAGGAAAAGCTGGAAAAATTCTGTTTTCAAGAATTTAATTACTAGTTTTGAGTCAAAAAAATGGATATCCGCGATCCTCCATTTTTCGATAAATTTGAGGAGAAAAACGGGCGTCCTCTTTAAAATTTCCTGCGCGCGCGAGAAAACTAATTTTCACAATTGAGTGAGTACACGGAGCGAAGGAGCCTTAACTGTCAAAATTTAAGAATAGTTTAAAGCGATAGGCTGTACAAAAGAAGTTTAATTAGCGGTTTTCTGCTGTGAAATTTGCAAAAACATAAAAATTGACGTCAGAATCAATAAATTTAACAAAAAATACACAAAATAAGTAGTTTAGTATTAATTTTTGAAGTCCATCCTCAGCAATTTCAAGTTGGAGGTGCTCTTTAATTTGGGAACAATTACTTTTACCAATGAAACTGACTACCAGGAAAAACCAGAAATTTGTATGTTTTTTGGTAATTATAAACTGGCTTGTAATTTGGAAATTGAATAAAAATTTTTAAATTTAATCAAAGGTAAAAACATTTCATTAACCTTGTTTTTAGTAAAATTTCTCAAAAATTTATATATAAATTATCCTACCTCTGGCAGAGTAGAAAATTCGGCAACTGTGCCAGCCCGTTTCGTGATACTCACAAACAAATTCCCTTTAAAGGGACCGGGAAAGTTTTTTGATGTGGATTATTGGATACAAACTGTTTCAAAAATTTTTTTTTTGTGGGTGGAGTGGGAAATACCTTGATGATTATACTCACACTAAAAAGCAAAATTAAGCAAAATTAGGCGAAATAATTTAGAAGAGTCAAGGTATGGCCGTTTAATTTTGCTTTATAAAAATTAATTTTAGGTAATTTTCTATATTGTATTTTGGCCTGTGATACACTAAAATTATTTGTTGCTCTTGGTTATATTCAAAATTTTCTTTAAATTAAAATTGAAAACGAAGAGTGAGAAGCTTCATTTATTACCATTCATTATTATTAAGACGAAAAAAAATTCCAAACTGGTTGTGAAATTCAAAGAAGATTTGGAAAAAAAAATTGCGAAAAAAATAAATTTACGACAAAAAATTTTAATATTTCGTAAAACAAAAAAAAGCAGAAGTATAATAAAATAAAAATAAAAAATTATGTAGTATTAAAGTATGTTTTTTGCATGCGGCCATAATTTTGAAACGTGCTCTGAGATTTAAAACTGGCGCTATGCCAATTAGGTATCGCATTGCTAAATTAAGCGCCAGTTTAAAGACGTAAAAAGTGGGGACTAATTTATCGAGTCGAAGAGTTTGAAGACGAAAGAAAGGACTTGAATTACGTAGGACTTCAATTAAATATACATGGACCTCCGCTTGCGAAAGGACAGGTAGGTGAAACTAACAGGCTCGGATTGCGGGAAAATAGGGCAGCCTGGCTTCTCATTTCTCTCCGAATGCTTTTCCCACCCGAGACTTTTCGTGCCCTGCGCGGGGGAAAGGGGCGCTAAAAATGAAGTCTGAACTTGTTGGGCCTGGCTCCCGATTGAAATTTTGCAGAAAGAAAAACAGGGATTTTTCGGATGTCGTATATCCCGCCCCCTGTTCTTTTGTACTTGGTAGAGGGCTATAGTTCAGAGCTACTTACACTTTTTTACTTCCGAATAAAAACTTTGTGTCGGGAACTGGGGCA
>JASAMX010009676.1:0-24814 GCA_030248175.1 Microlaimidae sp. YZB2_3 | reverse complement strand
TTTTAGCCGATTTATGGATTAAAAATTTGTGGGTTTTTCCCGCTAATCTGTCACGATTTAATTTGGATTAAGTCTATTAACCGCGTTAACCTAAATTATTCACTCAATACTGTTAGTATGTTTACTGTGTGTCGACAATCCTAATGTCAGATTAACTTTAAGTCTAATTAAACCTTCAGCATACCACCCCAGGGCGCTGTTTCATAAAAGTTAGGAACATTTAATTTCTTTGTAAAAGTCCATTCTTTCTTTGTAAACGACATTATTCTGGTTTTTTTCCAGCAGAAATTTTGCCGCGCTCACGTTTTATATTGTCAAAGCATCAGTTTTGAAGATGGCGGCTAAAAGATGTTCGCATGTGTTACTGTGTGAACACAAAATATGGTCATTTTTTGTTGAATCCTTCCAGTGTATGTTTAATATTAGGATCTTTAAAGTTACAAAAAAAAACTGAGTTTACAAAAAAGAATGGGATGTTTAAAAAGAAATGAAATGTTCCTAACTTTTATGAAACAGCGCCCAGGGGCCTATTTCATAGAGACGTTTTGTAAATTTTCATTTTACAAATTCCCACCTATTTTTTGTAAATTACATAATAGAGGATATACGACACAGCAAATATTGATCGGTCAGCGGAGATGAAATGACGTGGCTGTGACCAATCAGCGCAGAGCAGCGCGCGGAGATAAAAGATAGTCTCGAAATTATTGATAAATTTTATAATATAGAAAATGTATATAGTTTAATTAGTTCATATTTTAGCAAACTTTATAAACTAATCTACCGCACAATATTATCATCAAGGAATTGTATGAATTAACGGATCTTTTGTTTACAAACGCCAGTAAAAGGTACTTAGTTATCAGTTACAAAAATATATTTTATACAAATGATTTTATGGATTCACCAATGTTTTTTGATAAAAATGAAATTAAAGCAATAATTCAGTATATTATAGAAAACTGTTAGATAAAATTCGCGGAAATTATTTTTAAACAAACGGCGGGTATACCAACGGGTGGTAATGCATCACCTCAGATTGCTGATTTGGTTCTTTCCTTCTTAGAATTTAAGTTTCTAAAAAATAACACGCAAAAAAAATTTGTCAGGCACTTCCAGGTATATTAATGATTTAATTAGTCCAAATTGCAAAAAAAATTTTAAATATGCGAAGAAATCTACAGGACGGCACTCGAACTTAATGTAACTTAATTTGAAACCATTCCCAATAATTGAAAAAATGTACAATTTTAAAAAACTCAATCAAATACATTTATAATCAAATTAAATTAGTAGTCAATCACATATGTAAACGTATTAAAGCTGGGATAATTTGAGAGATACCCCTTACCAGAATGGAAAGTGTTAAATACATACAAAGAAAATAAAAAAAAATATTTTATTATAAAACAAACAGAAGACCCAGCAATTAAACACTGGAATGAAATAATTGGGGAACAACAATGGGCCTTCTGGACAGAAAATTTTATAAATATAAAAACAATAACCTCAGAAACAAAACTTTAAGTTAACGATTTAAATTTTACATAGAGTAATAAGCTGCAGGGAGTGGCTCTATAAATATAAAATAGTAAATTCTGAGTTGTGTATATTTATGTAAAAATGTACCATCAATAGACAATCTCGAACATTATTTTTTAAAATGTCCATCTTTGAATTAAATATGGATAAAGGCCTGGGAAATATTCAGATTGAAAGAAGAAATAACATTTACTATTACGATAAAAAGAGTAATGTTTTTACAAAATGATGAGGCCAATAAAAATGGTTAAAAAATGGCAAGAATATGCTCTTTGGTTAAAATATTTTATTCATATTCAAAAAACCGAAGAAACAAATCCAGATTTTTTTGCCTTTAAAAACTATGTGAAAACGAAAATCAAAACAATAAATACTGCAATTAAATTAACAAAATCAAAAGATGAAATATTACTTAAGTGGAAAAACTGGAGATAAAGTGTACAGGTAGCCCTGTTTTACCCTGCTAACATTAATTAAATTCGAAATGAAAAAAAAAGAAAAAAAGGTTTTATATTTATTATCCAAAAAGAAAAGTTTGGCAAATATCAACACATGCTAATGTGTACATACAATATTGTACACGAAATCTGTGATAAAGCTATTATGTTGCATTATGTTTTTTGTAATATTCTATATGGCATTTTATTGTAGTGATATATATTATATTATAAAGGTGTTGATATTTGTTATTGTACGCTATTATTATTTCCAATAAACCTTTAAAATAAAAAAAAACTTCTATTTCCCATATAGAATGCAATTATTTAGACCATAAACTATTTTGCGAAAAAAAATAAATTATCAATAAATATTTTAATAAAACCGACGAATTTCCATTCGAAGTTGTAAGATATGTGCATAAAGATAGTAATACAACAAGCACGTTCTGGAAAAATGTACTATATACCCAAATATTAAAAATATCGAGAGAATTTATAATCGTTACCATTTTTATAAAGCTTAAAGAAATACATACCACTTTCAGGAAATTGAACTACAACAATACGGAATTTATGGAAGTGTTCATTAATTTTTTTAAATTTCAAAAACTACAAAAAATAAAGTAGTTAATACAAGTAGTTAACACAGTAGTTAAAATTACAAACAATCAATATCTGCGAAGCGATATTAGGTAAAACTCACACGTGTTTGAAGCAAAGTGTGGAGCGTGTACATAATCTACAGTAATTTGCACGTGCTGCGAGTCTTCAATAAAATTCGATATTTTGCCACTGAGCAGTGTGATTTTATACACAGAGTGCTTTATAGTTTATGAACCTAATTAAAATCGTTGAAGTTTTTAGATATATTTGCAAACTTTAACCCATCAGTACTGTTATACAATAAAGTGGGAAATAAATACAAAACTTTTTAAAATAAGTTTGCAAAATACACCAGCAAAACATGTTAACTTAACACTAAATTATTTTTTCTTGGAAACAACCTCTTGGAGTCCAGAACTATATCTAACTGTCCAGCCGTTATGTAAATATTGCTAAACATAAAAAACTGACAAAACCGATAAAAATATGGAAATTGGTAATTATTAAAGGTACGACTACGTGTTTTTTACACAAAAAATTTTAATCTTCCATTTCCTACTAAGGCAAGTATGTATTTAGTTAAAGGATTAATTATTTAACTACCTCTTTACCTACTTCCTTCTTAACTACCTAGTTCAAAAATTTCAAGTAGTTAACTACCTACTTACTACTTACTTGGATTTTGCTAAAGCTTTTGATACTGTATCGCATCAAAAGCTTTTGTTTAAATTAAATATGGAATTTCTGGTAAGCTTCTAAAATGGATAGAAGCTTTTTTAACTAATAGAGAAATGAAAATAGTAATAAACAATACTTTTTCGCCTTCATACCCAGTTACAAGTTCAGTACCACAGGGTTCAGGTTTGGGACCGTTTCTCTTTCTTGTTTATGTAAATGATATTTTCAATTGTGTCCAAAATTCGGAAATTAGACTCTTTGCAGCTGATGCAAAGGTTTATACTAGTTTTTCAGACTCAAATGATAATAAAATTAAATTACAAGATGATCTAAATAGAATTGCCCAATGGGCCCAAGATTGGCAGCTCAATTTATTGGAAAATAAATGTGATGTACTGCGTTTAAATATTTGTGAAAATGTACACAAAACGTATTATTACTTAAATAATAAGAAGCTACCTAAAACTCATATGGTAAAAGACTTCAGGTGTGTTCATCACTAGTGACTTAAAGTTTTCAACACGTTGTAAAAAAATAGCTAGTAAAGCTTTAAGAAACAGTAAACTTAGTTTTTAAATGTTTTAAATCTCAAAGCCATTAAAAACTATCTTATTGCTTATAAAAGTTTTGTTAGTCCTACTGTTGAGTATGCAAGTGTTGTTTAGAAATTACATATGACTAAAGATAAATATATTGTAGAAAAAGTCTAACGCTATTTTACCAAACGAGTTTTTAAAGTTTGTAACTTAAAAGACACTGGATGGATATATAAACAGACTAAAAACACTTAATCTGGAACTTTGGAGAAAAGAAAAAAAAGGTGGATATGTTTGAAACAGTTAAAATCTTAAATCAACTGGTAAACTTAAATCCTGAGAAATATTTTGTTCTTAACCCAAATTCAACCAGAGGACATTTTAAAAAAAACTCAAAAAAGAGCACTCAAGAGTCAATTGCAGAAAATACAGTTTTTTTTTAATAAAGTTATAAGTAAATGGAATTATCTAAATGAAGATCAAGTTAGTTCCAAAACTCTGTACCAATTTAAAAAATCTTTGATGAAATAACTAATGGAAATTATAATGGCTAAATAAAGAGCTTTATTTTTTTAAAGCCTTTAGTCATTTTTTTTCTAGTAAATCTAAATCAGCCAGGTCTTCTCTCAATTTTGTGATTTTGGGTGTTTTTGTAACTCAACTGGGTTACAATCACATTTGTGTTTGTTTTGTCAATTTTACTGTTTTCTTAATGTATTACTAGAAAAATAAAATCTTGAAATCTTAAAATCTTGTAATTTTGTTTTTAGGTGTTCTAAGAATTATATAAATGTTATAATCTCAAGAATAAAAATATGTCTAATAATAAACATTTTTGCCAAACACCTCCAGCAAAAAAGGCTCAACGCGTAGCCGCTTTGAGGAAGAAACAACAAAGGTAATATTATGTTTGATTTAATTCGGTTTTCTTTTTTTTATTTTACTTAATAGCATGTGTATTTTTTAAATTTTTCTGCATGCTTCGCGTATTATTACTGCATGTTTTAATATGAGAAAATATACCGGGTCTGACTGATGAGCACTAACTATTGGATTTTCTCATCAAAAATTAAAAATTTATCTAAGATTAAGAGCAAAATACATTTTTTACTAAACTCGGAATATTTTAACTTCTAAACTTAATATAACATAATTTTAAAATATTTAAAATTTTTAGGCTTTTAGATTATATAATGGACTTCATAGGTAACTCTATCATTTTTATTAATATAATAAATTGTGTATATGTATATATAAGGGTTCCCCCTTTTCCCTCCCTATGTTTGCTTTTAATAATAAACATAACCCGTATTTTAAGAAATTTTTACAAAATTACTCTATTTGAATTAAAAATAATTAATGATGCATATTATTATTATTTTTATTTCAAAAATATAATTGCAATCATTGGCACACACCACCGCGCCAACTATAATTAGAGAACGTGCGTAAAAGATATACATTAACTTTTTTAAATTCTTGATAATTTTAAAATTCTTGGCAACAAAATTTAAAATCACATTAATAATCCAGCACTATTAGAAATTTATATTATTTCGTAGCTAAGATTCTCCCTATCTTTTTTACATTTAATTTAAAAATTCAATTTATTAACCACATAACTAAAGAAGTAAGAATTCCGGTAAAGTTTTTAACGTTCTAATGTTAACGAAGGAATTCCTGTTTTATTGATTCATCTTAAACCTGTTCTAGAACACTCTATTGTCGGCAACGGAATGATTGTTATAACATATGTTATTGCGCCGCTTCAAATTATAGTTTCTTTGGTTATTTTTTTAAGTGTTGAACAAGCTTTTTAAAAATTCTCTAAGAATAGAGCAGGAAAAAGGGCAACTTTTCCTTGACAGTATGTTTTAAACGTTAAGGAAAGATTTGAATAGTCTGAGGTTTCTTGATTAGTGTTGAGTGACTTTGATCTTGCATATCCTGCTTCACGCGAACTAAATAAAATTTTTAAATAAAGTAAACTTGATCATACACGCAATACCGATTTACACCATCATGTGTTGTTTTTATTGTAGATTTCAACGAAATCACAATTAATCACAAGTAAGTAATCACATACTGTTTCATAGCCTTTTAAAACAAATCTTAATCTTAACAACTTCTTGATTTTCACAAGTAACATAAAACTTACCAGATATTTTTACTTCAAAAATAAACAACAAAATTTACAGAAAACTTAAGCACCGAAATCCTATTCAAAAACTTTTTTCAACCGCTTATTCAAAAAAACAATATAAAATAATCTCTCTTTTAAAAACTGATTTTAAAAAGCTTTTCACGTAATTCAACTAAACGGCACTGTAGAAGCGACAGAGCAGTCGCGACAGCCCCAGCTGTGTCGTTGGGCAACAAGAGCGGGCGGAAAAATTAAAAAGAAAAGAAAAGAACAATAACAAAAATACGCTGGGTATTTTTTTTCTTTTTTCTTTTAACTTTTTCAAGTGTTTGGAAATGAGTTTGAAATGGATTTGAAATGACCCGCTGGCCATTAATCCAACAACATTTAGTGTTTTTAGTAATAACGTTTCCTGATGGCATTTTAAAAATTAAGTGTTTATTAAAAGAACCCACTGTCGCATTTCTGGAAGCATGCATGTTTTAAAAAAATAACTGAACGAATGGAAGTTAATAATAATGTTAATAATAATGGACGTTAATAGTATTATTATCTTTGTACCGTTCCGGTGACGTGTGAATTAATTAATACCGTATTATTAACAGCGAATTAACGCGTGCAAAAATTTATTCACGTATAAAAACTATAGTTTAACCCATGTTTTTTTGATAAATCAGTAACAAGGGAGGAATACTGATTTTAAAATACCTAAGCATTTTAAAAAATAGTATTTTAATAATAAGGAGAAGAAGAACATGATATTAAATTTACCCCACTTTCCATAATTATAGTTTGCGCGGTGCCGTCGGGCTTAGCATCCGTGTGGCACTTTCGCGCCACTGATAAATCTTTTATAATAATAACAAAAAATAAAGAATAAGAATATGAATTTAAATTACCAAATTTCCAAATTTACCCATGTTGTTTAATTATAGTTAAGTGTAAGTGCAGTGGCGCTCCAGACAAAGTTTACCTACGTTCTCTAAATATAGTTGGCGCGATGGCGTGCGTCAATGATTGCAATTATAATTTTTAAAATAAAAATAATAATAAAAAGAATATGATGAACATGAATTACAAAATATACTCACGTTCTCTAAGTATAGTTAGCACAGTGCATGGGTTAAATTAGAATAGAATAGAATTTATTTATGTCATAAAACACGTACAAGGCACAAATAAAAACACAACACAGGTATAGTTACACATATAATATACAGACATTAGGCGGGTAAAAGTTAAACACTTACATACCCCCTATTTATTATTTTTTTAACACTCGTAAAATAAACAAGTTTATAATTATTACAATGCACAACATAAAACGTATTAATATAATATGCAAATTTTCTTTAAGTCGGTTTCTTTGTTTAGTAAATCTTTAAAAACTCTGACTGAGTTTAATAAAACAACGTTTTTTGGCAAAAAATTAAAAGCTTTGATTACACGTTCTGAAAAAAAATATTTTCGGCAATTTAAAAGTGGAATTTCTATACTTCGAATTTTAAAATCGTGTTCACGTAAAAAATAATTAGATTTTTTGAAACTAAAAAAATCATGACTTTTAAGATAAACAAGTCCATGAACCATCTTATAAACCATTATTAAGTCTAGTTTTAAACGTCTAAACTCCAAAGAGTCTAAATAAAAGTATTTTAATCTTGATTCGTAGTCAATAAACGGTATGTCACATTTGTAACAACAATAATAATAATAATAATAATAATAATAATAATAATAATAATAATAATAATAATAATAAATAATAATAATAAATAATAATAAGAAGAAGAATTTAAATTACAACATTTACCCACGTTGTTTAATTATAGTTAGTGCGGTGCAGTGACGTTCCAGACAAAGTTTACCTACGTTCTCTAAATATAGTTGGCGCGATGCCGTGCGCCAATGATTGCATTTATAATTTTTAAAATAAAAATAATAATAATAAGATGATGATGAACATGAATTACAAAATTTACTCACGTTTTCTAAGTATAGTTGACACGGTGTCGTGGGTTAAATTAAAGTGTGACACCCCCGCACCATCGATGATTGGAATTATATTTTTTGAAATATAAATTAAAAGCAGAAGAAAAAGATGATAAACATGAATTACAAAATTTACCATGGTCCTATTTCATAAAGACGTTTGTAAATCTTCATTTTAGAAATCTCCGCCTATTTTTTGTAAATTACATGATTGAGGATATACGACACAGCGAATATTGATCGGTCAGCGGAGATGAAATGACGTGGCTGCGACCAATCTGCGCAGAGCAGTGCGCGGAGATGATCCTCCTGGATTACAAGTCGAAAAACCTTTATCGTGTATTTTACAAAAAATAGGCGGAGATTTGTAAAATGAGAATTTACAAAGGTTTTTATGAAACAGGCCCCAGGAGCTCTAGTTATAGTTGTCGCGGTGCCGTGGGGCTAAATTGCAGTGGGCGCTCCTGCACCACCGATGATTGCAATTATTTTTTTGGAATAAAAAAATTAGAAGAAAATGATAAACATAAATTAAAAATTTTATCCAGATTCTCTGATTATAGTTGGTGTGGTACCGCAGGGTTAAATCGCCACGTGAATAATTAAGAATATTGATTTTAAGATAATGAGCGTTAGATATATAATAATAAATAGAAGAATATAAACATAAATTACTAAAAATTTTCCCAACGTTCTCTAATTATAGTGCGCTGTGGTGCTGTGGGTGCCGTGGGCCAAAACCGCCGCGCGGCGCCCCCGCTTCACTGACACATTATTGTTTTTTTTAATAAGACTTTGAATTAATTTTGTCATTAGTAATGTAAGAATTAAAAAAAGTACTCTGTTGTTTTCGCCGTTTTCCGCGCGGTTGAAGCAGATGGCGCTGAGAACTGGTTCGGTTTCTGCCACCAATTAAAATCGGTCTATTTTTTTGTGCGGTTTCTGTCACGACTGTTCGTTGTCTGCTCTGTTCAATCCTTATTGTTACCAAAAGGCTGTTTTTGTGCGGTTGGAGTTTTTATTTGTCTATTTTTTCAATTTATTATTTTGATCAATAAATCGATAACAAGGACCTAAATGAAAAAAGTGGCTTCTAAGAAAGTTGCGTAATTCCTTCTTTCCAAAGAGCCGATGTTTATATTGATCAACCAGTAACGAAGGAGGAATATCAATTTTAAAAATTAAACGTTAGAATAATAATAATAAGAAGAAGATAAACATGAATCCTAAAATTTACCCACATTTTTTAATTATGGTTGGCGCGGCGCCACGGGGCTAAATCGCCCCGTGGCACTCCCGCGCCACCCATGATAATTTCTCATACAAAATTATTGTTTTTAAATTAATAAAACCGTTCTTAAATAGTATTGTTATTCTTTAAAAAAAATTCAATAAAGGGTATCTTACCTAATTTCGGCCAGGCCTTAATTTCGACCACCAATTCAGGGTGTTAGAAAATTAGCTAATTTTTAAAACACAAAAGAACTAGCACAGAAGTAACTTGGTGAATGTGGAATAAAGTGTTTTTGCAAAAGTTTTTTATTGATGTTATTCTGCATTATCATCATTTTCACATAAAATGTAATTTTTGTGATTTTCTCAATTTTTGCTTTGTGTTTAAACTGCATCAAATTTAGAACAAAGCACTATATAACCTTAAAATATTTTTTATTTAAGGCTCAACATTGTTATTTTTCATGTTTTGATATTTTCTTCAAAATCGCACTTTGCAATGCGTTGAACTAATTGCATATTTTAAGATTTTGTTAATTTCGGCCACCTAAAAATTTAGGTGAAAGAACCTGCCGTTTTTTGTTGCTTTCAAATATCATTGTACTACCGTATTTATAAGGATTTTTAGTTAGTTAATCACGTAGTTGTCCAGGTTTTAAAGCGATGTCAAAAAATAACAAGTCATCACAAGTAAGTTATCATATATTTCTTCTAAAAAAAAGGTTTTTAAAACAATTCTTATCTTAAAAACTTTTTAAATTTCACAAATGACCTAAAACTGACCAGATATTTTTACTTTAAAAATAATCAGCCAAAATTATAAACTAAGCAAAAAAATGTCTTCAAAAACATTTTTCAACGACTTGCTTGAAACAAATTATTTAAAATAACTTTCATTTAAAAAATTAATTTGTAAAAACTATTTACGTGATTATGAGTTTTTTGAAAGAACCCAATATGATGTTGTCTGAAAAAATCCAGGGTTCTATGCTGAAGGTTTAATCCGACTTAGTTAATCTGAGATTAGCGATTGTTGACGCACATTAAAAGTGCTAACAGTATTTATTAGATAATCTAGTTTAACAAATTAAATTCGAGATTGGGAGTAATTTTGGATTAAATCATCTTTAACTCCAGGGGTGGTATGCTAAAGGTTTAATCTGAGTTAAAATTAATCTGAGATTAGCGATTGTCGACACACAGTAAACATACTAACAGTATTAATTAAATAATCTAGGTTAACCGAGTTAATAAACTTAATCTCAGATTAAATCGCCACTAATCCGAGATTAGCGGGGAAAACCCGCAAATTTTTAATCCACCTACGGAGGTGGTTTAAAAATTTGCATAAATTAATAATTTAATCTCGAGTTAGTGACGATTTAATCTGAGATTAAACCTAATCTCAGATTAAATTCGTTAAACTAGATTATCTAATGGATACTGCTAGTATGTTTACTGTGTGTCGATAATTGCTAATCTCAGATTAATTTTAAGTCGGATTAAACCTTCAGCATACCACCCCAGATTAAACAGTTGATTAGCAGAAAAAACTAACAAATTTTTAATCCACCTCCAGAGATGGTTGGTATGCTGAAGGTTTAATCCAAATAAAATTAATCTAAGATTAGCGATTGTCGACACACAGTAAACATACTAACAGTATTGATTGAAAAATCTAAGTTAACGGAGTTAATAGACTTAATCTCAGATTAAATCGTCATTATTTCCAGGGGTTGTATGCTGAAGGTTTAATCCTACTTAAAGTTAATCTGAGATTAGCGATTGTCGACACACAGTAAACATACTAGCAGTATTGATTAGATAATCTAGTTTAACAAATTTTATCTGAGATTAAACCTAATCTCAGATTAAATCGTCACTAACTGGAGATTAAACTGCTAATTTATGCGAATTTTTAAACCACCTCCGCAGGTGGATTAAAAATTTGCGGGTTTTTCCTGCTAACCTTGGATTAGTGACGATTTAATCTAAGATTAAGTCTATTAACTTTGTTAACCTAGATTATTGAATCAATACTGTTAGTATGTTTACTGTGTGTCGACAATCGCTAATCTCAGATTAACTTTAAGTCGGATTAAACCTTCAGCATACCACCCCTGGGCTGGTAAATTGGTACCACCCCTGGGCTAGTAAATTGGTAAAAACCCGCAAATTTTTAATCCAACTACAGAGGTGGTTTAAAAATTTGCATAAATTAATAATTTAATCTTGAGTTAGTGACGATTTAATCTGAGATTAAACCTAATCTTGGATTAAATTGGTAAACTAGATTATCTAATCAATACTGATAGTATGTTTACTGTGTGTCGACAATCGCTAATCTCAGATTAACTTTAAGTCGGATTAAACCTTCAGCATACCACCCCAGATTATCCAGAAAAACCCTCAAAATTTTAATCCACCTCCAGAGGTGGTTTAAAAATTTGCATAAATTAACAATTTAATCTCGACTTAGTGACGATTAGATTTAATATTACATTAAATCTAATCTCAGATTAAATTCGTTAAACTAGATTATCTAATTGATACTGCTAATATGTTTACTGTGTGTCGACAATCGCTAATCTCGGATTAACTTTAAGTCAGATTAAACCTTCAGCATACCACCCCAGGGGTGGTATGCTGAAGGTTTAATCTAAATTAAAGTTAATCTGAGATTAGCGATTGTCGACACACGGTAAACATACTAAGAGTATCGATTGAATAATCTAGGTTAACGAACTTAATCTGAGATTAAGACTTAATCTCGGATTAAATCGTCACTAACTCGAGATTAAATTATTAATTTATGCAAATTTTTAAACCACCTCCAGAGGTGGATTAAAAATTTGCGGGTTTTTCCCGCTAATCTCGGATTAGTGGCGATTTAATCTGAGATTAAGTCTATTAACTCCGTTAACCTAGATTATTCAATCAATACTGTAAGTATGTTTACTGTGTGTCGACAATCGCTAATCTCAGATTAATTTTAAGTTGGATTAAACCTTCAGCATACCACCCCAGATTAGTGCGGATTTAAACTGAGATTAAGTTATAGTCTCACATTAACTCTGTTAACCTAAATTATACAATCAATTCTGTTAGTATAATTACTGTGAGTCGACAATTGCTAATCTCAGATTAATTTTAGGTTGCATTAAACCCTCAGAATACGACCCCAGCGCCGGTATTCTAACGCACGTGTAAAATTTTAAAACTTTTTACATGCGGATTGTGGAAAAAAATCAATTTTATCCCAGTTAAAGTCGGGATAATTTTTTTCTATTATTTTAAGGATTTTGTGCAAGGTGTTTTTGCGGCGCACAAAAGAAAAAAAATAATTGCATTCGTTTTTGCTTCCATATGCGGCATTGTTGTTAATTACCAATATATAGTATTTTTTAAATTTTCATTGAAATAAACTTATCGGGGTAAAAACAAGTGTTGCGTCAGAATTCGTACCCAAGGGCTTGTTTTATAAAAACCCTTGTAAATTATTATTTTACAAATCTCCACCTATTTTTTGTAAAATACAGGATGAAAGTTTGATTTGTAATCCAGAGAGAGCATCTCCGCGTACTGCTCTGCGCTGACTGGTCGCAATCACGTTATTTCAATTCCGCTGACCAATCAATATTTGGCGTGTCCTAATTTACAAAAAATAGGCAAAGATTCGTAAAATGAAAATTTATAAACGTCATTATGAAATAGGCCCCAGGTTTTTAACAAATAACTGAACTAATGAAACATAACGCATAAATGAGGGGTGTGCAGCATTGCCGGGAAATTTTAGTTTAACCACGCCTTAGCTTTAGTACTAAGGCCAAAAAAGCCTTAGTACTAAAGCACTTTAGCCTTGTCTTTTGCCAAACTAAAAAAGACAAACATGTTTATTAATTTAAAATTCATAGTTTTTTAAGCAATATTTTACATCACACTGTTAGGTTTACAGGTAAAAACTCAACAATACACCAGCCTTTAACGTTTACTGTAATAAGATTTTTTGTGATTTAAAAACACTATTTTAAGGTTTAATTGTATACTTAAACATAATCAAAGTTCTCCTTTACAAACTTGCATTTTTACCTTTAATCCTGTATTTTAAAATTAAAAGTAAAAATTCTTTGAAAATGGTAAACTATGATAAATAATTTCATTTTAATAAAATATCTAAAACAAATAAATTAATCAAAGTTTAGTATTTGTAATGTATTTTTAAATAGACGTATTATGTATCTATTCCTATGCTTCTCTGTTCCTTAACTATTTCCCAACCACCCAAAAAACTACTATTTATGTTGAACAACTTATTAGGAGTTTTTTATTTAAAAAAGCTTTTGTATTAAAATATGTTGAGTTTTGTCTCCAAATTGTCTTAAAACTAGTGATAAAGACACTACTTAATGAAGAGCCAGATTATCAAGTTTTTTGGAAACATCAAGATGGTAATCTTTAGACTTGCTAACCCACTTTTTACCTAAGGCGCTGTCGGACTTTTTGTTTTTGAACTGGCTTAAAATTATTGTTACTAGTGGATGGAGAGCAACAATATCATGTCATATTGTGAACCATATTAAACCAATAGTATTTTGCTTGCACATAGACAATTTCTTTATGGACCTTTTTTTGAAAAAATAACTGAACACATATTCTGTAGTTTTGAATTGTAGAAATTTAAAATTTAATGTCAGTTTTTACCTTAAAAAAGCATTCTTAAAATATCATTTCAAAATATGGTAGCTACATAATAGACAGAGAGCTTTTTTGACGGTTTAACATAAAATCCAAATTTAACATCAAATTCAATTAAAAACTGCGTTAAAAAATTCCGTCAGAGAAATTATCATGATATAATAAATCTCATAAAATAATCATATATTTGGTTGTGATGGGAAAACTTAATACAAAAATTAACCAACTTTAGCTCTTAAAAAATTTGCATTAAAGTTACAAATTAAATAATTTGATAAATACTTATTAAAATACAGTTTTTAATCTTTGTTATTAATCCGCTTTAGTGAAAAACTTTAAATATTTTTGTTGTTAAATAGTCATAGTCGATTCATAACTGCAAATATTAGGTCAGCCAGATTTTATTTGTGTATAAACCTAAAAATCACAGAATAAGTTTTGAAAGTAAAATTTTTCACTAAGATAAATATTGTAAAAGGTTGCTAAACGGTTTGTAAGCATAAGCGGACGGGAAAATTTTCTTCGCTAAGCAAGTTCCCCTGCATTAAAACATTTAAAGTGGATAAAACTGTATCATGTATTTTGTAAACTGAATAATGTCAAACTGCAAACTTGAATAAATGCTTAGAAATGTAAGAAATAAAAATATATATGCTTAGAAACGTAAATCTTTAGTGTTTAAACGTAAAACTATATATTTTAGAAATATTAATTTTTTTGAAACTGAATATTCTCATACTACACATTTTCGTAAATGTTTAGAATTAAAAAAACATATAAATAGCTTTGCTTATAAATAAAAATATATATGCTTAGAAATATAAATCTTTATTGTCATTTCTAGAGACATTAATTTAAAGCTGAAGTCTTCCAGGGGCCTATTTCATAAAAATTGCTTGTAATTAATTTACAGCTGTAAATTAATAAACACATACTTTCGTTTGTATTTTTAAATAAAAAGTATGTATTAATAAAAATGCGTTCAGAATTTAAAAAAATTACAAATTTATAAATTCTGTAAATTCCACACTTAAAGTCTCTCAGGACAGTTTTCAATTCACATCGTTTAATGAAAAACCAGTAGAAATACAGAACAAAATATCTACAGTGTGGAATAATTTACATATAGTTAGACAACTGTTTAACACACAGTCAAACATTGTATTCTTATGCATTCTTGCCTAAATGAACGCTATCTGTAGATGTTCTTGATGACGGTCGCACGGGAAAATTTCTCATTGATTTTTTGAACCTTTTAATATTTTCTATGCTATAAACAAAAATTAAAATTGGTAATTTAGACATTGTTGTTGCGGGACTTCTTCCTCGCGCAAAGGTCTTAACTGTGAGAAGTGCAAAAAACTTTGAAAAATATTTACTAAAGTAATACGAATATTTACCAATTTATTTAATAAAAAAAACTCATACAATTTAAAAATGCCGCGTTCACAAAGCAGAAAGCAAATTCACAAAGCAACATAAAATGACTCCTTTCAATTGCGACACGCTCCCAAGTCTTTCTGTCATCCAAATCGGTCTGACGCAGTTCAGTTACTGCTCCGTGGTCGCCTGCAGACTTTGGCGCATCCGTTGCTACAACAAAGCTTCCTGCCTGTGCAGTCTCTGTTGCTGGAGCAGCGATCAAAGCAGCGGGAACCAGTCGGTGCTATAGCTGGCGGCCTGGGACAACCACTTCCAGACGACGCTGAACAAAGAAACCCCGTCAGTTTGCACCGCCTCTGCAACTACAGCATTGATTTTGTTTTAAATGCATCATAGTAAAACCAAAAAATATAACGTAAAAATAAGGGAAAATATGTGACTTTATTATATTTCTCAAATACGTTTACTGCCCCAATTAGGGAAATCCCTAATTATAGTCTTGGCACGCTCTAATTAAAGTCCTTAAGACCCTAATTAGGGTCATATAAATTTTAAACCTAAAGCTAAAACAACGTGGCTGCAACAGTTGTTCGTTGGATTAAGAAATACCCCCAAGCTAAAACAACGTGG
This sequence comes from Microlaimidae sp. YZB2_3, assembly GCA_030248175.1. Lineage (NCBI taxonomy): Eukaryota > Metazoa > Nematoda > Chromadorea > Desmodorida > Microlaimidae > Microlaimidae sp. YZB2_3. The sequence goes on along the minus strand of JASAMX010009676.1, from coordinate 8,939 downwards.
CTGCAACAGTTGTTCGTTGGATTAAGAAATACCCCCATTAAGTAATCTGACGGTTCAAATTCAAACCATTCAAATCACGTTAATCTGACGTCACATTATCAGCCAATTAAATTTGATTTAATACGAAGTATTTGTTTGATAAAGCGACATCATATTCTCGTGATTTGAGTGGTTACCTACCTTTAAGATGTGTTTATTTCTTTAATTTTGGTACAATATAAAGGTAGTTTATAAAGTACTGTTAAATGAAGTAATTTATAAAATAAAATCTTTACACTAATTTATAATTCGGGGCGCCCTAATTAAGACGTGCCCTAGTTAAGGCAGTAAATGTGTCTGAGCAATATATGAAATCGCATTTTTTTTATTGTTATGTTTTATTTTTTGTTAAACCGCTCTTTTTTAATTTAATATATTGGCACAGTAATATTGGTCTTCTGTATCTCTTTTAATGCGAAATCAATAAAACTTTAGATTTAAAAAAGCTATATATCTTAAAAAACAAATCATGGTTTTTTTACCTGTAGTTGGAAATATAGACTTGATGGTCGATGAAGTAGACTTAGCGGTTCTAGTTATAGAATTCTCGGCTGTCGTAGATTGCGTAGTGCTTGTAGGAACTTTGGTTGAAACGCCTTCTTTAGATAAGCACACATTCTTGCACTCTTTTTCAGTATTAAATCTATAAAAAACAACTATATAATGTACTCCACAATTCACAAAATAAAATACTACAAAATTGTATATACCGTAAATTAATGTACTATATATTTTTAGTAATAGCTGCACTACATATCTGATCTAATTCTTAAAAATGATTGTGTTGTTGAAAAAAATGGCGATTTTAAAACATATTTGCTAGATAATAAAATAAAACCAAAAGTGACTGGTTTTTTTGTTCAATGAATAAAAAATAGAGTTACTGTGTAGAGTTATTGTTAATGAATCAAATCAAACAAGTTCAGAGGTTAATTTCTGATTAGTTAATATAAATAGTACTAAATCACTTTGATTTGAAATGTTAATAAATAACCTTCTGTTTTTATTGTCTAAACTACGGTTGAATTATATCTGGCTGACGCTAAAAATTAGAATGCAGACATGAGGGAACCAATTAAAATTGTGCGGTAATGACGTTTTTAAATTAAAAAAAACACAAATAAGAACGCATAATTTTTTTTAATTCCACCTTTTCACAAAGTATACAAAAATTAACCAACTTTAGTCTTTGAAAAATTTGCATTTAGTTTACCAATTAAGTAATTTGATAAATTATTATTAAAATACAGTTTTTAATCTTTGTTATTAATCCGCTTTAGTGAAAAATTTTGACTATTTTTGTTGTTAAATAGTCGATTCAATACTGCAAATGTCGCGGTTAACTAGACTTTATTTGCCTATAATAAGCCAGCCACGTCCGGTTAATTATAAATACCGTGAAAAAGTATTAACAGATAGTACACTATGATGCAACTGAGGACGTTTTTTTTAATTCTGCAAAAATGTTTTTAAATGATTTTAATAATAACGCGGTAAATTGTTAAAAAATCACAATCTGTTTTTTTAATTTTAGCTTGGATATTTTTATATCCGATATTATTGATACTTCAACCAAAAAAAAAACAAATAAAATTCTAAAATCCCATATGATAAATGTCAACTGACAGATATTTCAGCAAAAAACCAATATAATTCTTAATTTATATCTGATAACCTTTTGAAGTATGTACCTTATATCGTATTTTAGAAATGTTATGTCGTTTTTCAAATCGGCGCAATCTGCGATTTGCGCAGTTCCAGTTGGTTTGCTTACCATAAATTAAATATAAATATTTCACTAACGTTACTACTAAGGTGAGTAAAACAATATATACTAAATATATTTAACACTTACTTAGATAATAAAAAGTACAACTTCAATTTTTGGAACTTTGCCTTTTGTTTTTCTTAACATGTATTTATATTTGTTTTAATTATATATTAACAATTTCATACAATTAGGTAAGTGTGTCGAAGTAATTTTCTGGAGCAAAAAATGTTTTTATGTAACAGATAAAAATGTTTTACATTGTCACAAAATTTGAAAAAAAAAAACAACTAGTTGAACTTCTAGTTTTAATACTTATGGTCTACCTCTCTGTTTTTTGTTTGTTAGTTAGTTGTGCACCCGCAGTTGTAGAGTAAAGGATTAAAATCAACCCACTCTAAAATAGCTGTTAACGGTGTTCTAGAAGTACAATTTAATACTCAGTTCAAAGAACTGCCCTAAGGTCTCTCGGGACAGTTTTCTTAAGTATATAAATTCGCGATTTTTGGCATACAAGATCTCGTGAAATACAGAAATATTTCCATAAAAAATTAATATGAGTGTTAAAAAGGCAAAAATACCACGATTATAAAATGCACATTTATTATATTATTGGCAGTAGTTGAAATAATTGATATTAAAAATCAGATTGCAACGAAATTTTTTTAAACCCCTTAGAAATATGCACTACTTACTATTTATAAGGGAAAATACTTCCAATAAAGAGTAATTGTTACCCTTTTTCACGTACATAACAATTTATGGAAATATTTTTGTATTCATGATTTAATATACAATTTTCCGTAAAAAATTGGGGTTAATTTTTCCAAATTGTGGTGAGACTTCGATTTAATTTAATTTGGTAAAATTTAAAGCTGTAGATAGTATATTTCTATTGAAATTTACAATTTTTGGAAGGCCATAATATCTTTTGTATTTTTTAACGCATAAATAGTTCTGTCGTGCGTTTTCTCCATTTATTTCAGAGGGTTTGTTTATAAATCGCTTTTAGAGCTCAGCAAACCATGGTTGCAGTGGCATAGTCGGTTAGCGCGTCATCAAATTTTGAAAGGTTCCGAGAACGATTCCCACATAAAACATATTTGGCCATAATTTTTGTTTGATTTTAATTATGTTTTTTTTTAATTTTTAAAATTTATTTCACATAAATTCAAAAAATATCATTATTGTAAACAGAATTTGTTGCCTATAAGTAGTTTGTTGCCTATAATACTGTATAAGTATTATAATTCAAAAATAAATTGTGTATAAATAAAAATGGGTAATTTTTGCTCTTTATTGCAATTGGTTTACTACTGGACGCTCTGCAATAAAAACTGTCCTGAGAGACCTTAAATTAACATTTAATAGAATTGATTTTAATTTTTCTAAGCCCAAAATTTTGTTTATTTATAATTCTAAACAAAAAATATTTTTTGGGCAACTATAGGAACACCCCTATTCTCCTGATTGTTGTCCCCTATAGACATCTAGGTAAACACCTTAGGCTGCATTCATATCACACTTACGCAGACAGGCATTTTCCTAAACTATGGACCTTTTTTTAAAAATCCTAGCACATGCACTGTTTAACACATATTATTATGCTGGAAGAACCTCTTTATTAGTCCTCAGGTATGCACTTTCATGAACAGGGGTCCCCTAGACTACAAGACAAACACTCTGCGCCACATTCAAACACACTGAATCAGACAGGCATTTTCCTAAACTGTGGTCCCCTCCTTTCAAAACTCCTAGTACATGACCTGTTGAACACAAATTACTTTACTGAGGTAACACCCCTGTAGTCCCCAGGCATGCATTCTCCTAAACAGGGATCCCCTAGTCTCCTAGGCAAACGCTTTGCGCCACATTTACATTACACTCACTCAGAGAGGCATTTTACTAAACTGTGGGACCCTTCTAGCAAAACTCTCAGCACATGCACTGTTTAAGACATATTACTATACTGAGGTAACATCCTTGTAGTCACCACACCAGGCTAGCAATCTTCAAGACCGAGATCCCCTAGACCCCCAGGCGCATGCTTGGCACCGCATTTATCTCACACTCACTCAGACAGGCATTTTTCTAAACTATGCCCTTTCCTTTTTCAAAAATTCTGGCACACGCCCTCTAATCCTCAGGTATTCATTTTTTTTACTGTGATCCCTTAGATTCCCAAGCAAACACTTTGCATCGTATTCAAAATTCACCTACTTAGACAGGTATTTTCCTAAACTGTGATCCCCTCCTTTTAAAAATCCTAGCACATGCCATGTTTAACACCTATTACTACTGAAATGAGCAACACCCCTGTAGTCACCAGGCTTGCATTATCCTGGAATAGGGTTTTCTACACTCCCAGGCGCACACTTCGCATCGCATTCCTGTCACTTACTTAGACAGGCAATTTCCTAAATTGTGCCCCCTTCCTTTCAATTTGCCTGGGAGTCTAAGTGACCACAGTCCTAGAGAATCCATGCCTACAACACGGGTGTTCCCTTAGTATAATAATATGCGTTGTACAGGGCATATAGTAGGAGTTTTGAAAGAAGGGGGCCAGAATAATGTATGTCTGGGGTCTACAGGAGTGTTCCTTCAGTATTTTAATAAGTGTTAAACAGGGCAAATGCTAGGATTTTAACTATAGCTTTATACCTTATTACCATATTTGTTGTTATATTTAGCGTTTAGCTTATGGCAAATTATTACTATACCTGTTGCTATTCCCCATGCAGCCGCCATAGATGAAGGTCCGACAGGCTCCAGCGGCTGTGTCATAGTACCATCGATCGAAACTGGCCTTGCACATACCGGTCTTTTTGTCTGGTCGGCAGGGTCGCGGGATGGAGGCTTTAAAGCAGCGAGGTCGACCTTCGTCAACCTGACACTCAGTCCCGGGCTGGCATTGTATCTTCTTGCAGAGGCGACGCTCCTCGCACGTGTCGTTGATGACTAAATAGTTTTAATAATTTTTTTTACAATAGTGTTTACATTATTTTTTATTGTTTTTTTGTTTTATAATTAATAGTATAAATTTTTTGTCCATAAATAATAAAAAATCCTAGCGCAATTTAATTTTAAATTGAACAAATAAAACTTTTTTAAATTAAGATTTTAAAAGTTTTTCGCTAAATATTATAGCGTTTAAAGTCACTCTTAACGTTTGGAAATGAATTTTTCAATTTCAAAAATGGTTTATCGCTGGACAAAAATTGATCAAAAATTTGTGGTCCTAGAATATTATCACAAATTAAACACGGTTTTGAGTTTACTATAAACTAATGCAAACAATATTTTAGAGTGCTATGCAAAAGTATTTATATTATTTTTTTAAAATTTAATTGTTTACAATTTCTTTGTCTTGGAAAATTTGCTCTAAAAACTTTTTTTAATTAAATTTTAGATGGATTTATGCAAATAAATTTTAATCTTTAATTTATCGCTTCTTGTTTATTTCAGTTTAGTTTTATTTTTATAAAAATACAGCATTTTTATAGTTTATAACTAGGCTTGAAAAAGGCTCTAAGAATAGAGCAGGAAAAAGGGGCGATTTTCCCCGGGCGTATGTTTAGACAGAAAAGATGTGGACTAGTCTGAGATAGATATTATGTGGACTATAGTAAATTTGCATTTCGTTTGGCCAGCTGCTCACTAAATAAAAATTTCTACCATATGATAATGATTTGTTTATACATTGATCTAATCATACAGCACTTGCATTTTTTTTAGTTTAATGAAATTTCAATTTAAAAAATCATACTCACAGCAATCTTTGACAAGCGCGAAATCGACACTTTTTCAATTAGAAGGTTATATTTGTATCTGTAAGAAATAACTATAAATTTGAAAAAAATGGCGATTTCGCGCTAGTCAAACAAACATTGCTGTGAGTATGATTTTTTCAATTAACATTTCATCAAACTAAAAAAATGCAACAGTGCTGTGTGATTAGATCAATGTATAAACAAATCATTATCATATGGTAGAAATTTTTAGTTAGTGAGCAGCTGTCCAAACCAAATCCAAATATCTTATAGTCCACATAATATTCACATCAGACTAGTCCAAATCTTTTTTGTCTAAACATACGCCCGGGGAAAAATCGCCCCTTTTTCCTGTTCTGTTCTTAGAGCATTTTTTAAGGCTAATCTACCACTTTTTTTGAATTAAATTAGAAAATAGCCTAATAAACTATAGTTTTAGCTGCGCAATGACATATGTTTATAATCATTCCGTTTCCGAGATATACTTTTTTAAATAAAAAATAATAATTAGAAGAAAAAGAATTTAAATTACAAAATTTATCCACGTTGTTTAATTATAGTTAGTGCGGTGCAGTGACGCTCCAGACAAAGTTTACCTACGTTCTCTAAATATAGTTGGCGCGATGCCGTGCGCCTATAATTTTATATGCAACTATATGCAATTATGCAATTATGCAATCCTATGCAATTATAATTTTTAAAGTAAAAATAATAATAATAAGAAGATGATGAACATGAATTACAAAATTTACTATTACTACTAATTTTTTTAAATGATTTAAAAATTTACCAATGCATTTGTATTTTTGACAGTCTAGGTCGTCGTAACATAAAATGTTGACTTTAACGCATTGTTTGCACTTTCCACAATCCACGTTTCTACATGGATCACTTTGGCCGTCGTCTGCAGTCGATTTCGTTGGTTTAACTGCATTATTGTCGTCGGCAAGAATTTCATTGGATTTATTATTTTCTTCATTTCTCAACACCCTTGAATTTGTAGAGATTTCTTTAAGTATTCGGTTGGCTTCTGAAACAATTAAATCATTTTACAGTCACAAAAAAATTTATCAACAAAGGAAAAGATGCATTAACTTAAATTCTTGTTAGGGAGTCTGTAATAAGTTTTGAATGTTTTTTGCAAAAATCAAGATATAAAAAGAAAAAAAGGAACCCTACATAAGCACAGACAAACCAGCTAGTTTTAGCATTTAAAAAAATTATTCCTAAACAACTCGATAAAAAATACAACACCAAATAACAGCGTGATAAGTGTTGTTTTTTTATTGTTTAAAAAAGTTTTGAAAGTTATAAGTAATTAATTACATATAAAATAATTATTATTTTCTACAAAATAGTTTTTTAAAACAATTCTTATTTTAAAAATTTAGTTATTCTTAATTTTCCTAAATGACATAAATCTTACCAGATGTTTTTACTTTAAAAATAACCAGCCAAAAACATAAACTAAACACAAAAGCTGTTTTCAATACCATTTTTAGCCGATTTATGGTAACAAATCCTTAAAAATAATCTTTGATTTAAAGAAAAAATTGTAAAACTTATTCACGTAGTGACGTGTTTATCAAATGAACGCAATATGATGTTTTATGAAAACATCTAGGTTTTTAACGAACAACTGAACTAATCGTACATGAATCATTAATATACTCTCTGAAGTCCAGTCGATTTGTTTTGAAATTTCAGGTATAATTCATTTTATTTCCGTCAAATCATGAGCCTAATATCTGGTTTTTTTACAGTGTAAAGTTTTCTATCGCATGCATTGAGTGGGAGGGCAACATCTTAGTCAGTTCGGTATAATATCGTTTTTACCCGTTTTGCGAAAACAAAATACTTTTTATTTGTCTGTTTACATCGGTGTTCGCGATAGTGTTCGTGTGTGTATTCATCTGTCGTCTTCTTTTCGACTGACAAAAAACCATTCTTACTTACCCACGTTTTTTATGTTAACAGTTGAAATCAAAAGAGTATAAGTATTTTCAAAATGGACAACAATCGCGTTATAATTTTACTTGCGATATCGGTTTTCTTATTAAGCGGCTATTCCACGGCCCGTGATCTTTCCAGCGGATTCACCAGAGTGAGAAGACAGCTTTCTGCCAAAGTGGCCGGCGGCGTAGACGCCAGGGCATGGCACCATCATGTCGGGTTGTGCGTTGAAGGTAAAGCTTGAGGCCTGATTCATAACTCAGTGACAAGGGACAAGTAAAAACGCGCTCATATCGCAGCGAACAGTTTATTCAATGAGTTTATTTAAGAAATAAACAATTAAAGAACATCAAAAACAATGATGCAAACCGATCACGGTCGCCAAACTTGACAAAAATATGGTTTATTCTAGAATGTGACTTAAAGGGGCCTAAATAATAAACACTAATTTAAGCCACTTAATACTTTTTCTAAATTGTTTTACGGACGGGGCTGAGACTGAAGTAACAATGTAACGGTAGAAATGCTTGTGGAACGCCTTGTCACTTGTCACTCCGATGTGAACCAACCCTATAGATGAAGCGGAAATTAGTTTAGATAGTTTATCATACACAATATTTTTGTAACCCCAAACAGTTTACTTTTATTTTCATGCTTTTCTATAATTTTGCTTAACCCAGTGGCGTAATTTACTTTACGCAAGCCGACCACGGTGTAATATCCACAAAACTATCTTATTTTAACTGTCATGCTTTAAGCACATAAATCCGCACAAGAATTACTTTTTTAGCTTTTTTGCTATAAAACAAACCATGGATGGCAAACCTTTTAAGTAGACTGTTTTTTATATATTTATTTTTTTCGCATATGGCACGATACGCAAGGTTTATGTTATTCGTCACTAACTGCACAACCAAATACTATATATAATAATATTAACAAACACACTCAATATTCTTGCAGACCTTCAGTACGCAAGACGTACGCTCTTTCACTGCGGCACAACATCAAGAGTATCATAATAATATCTTTTTATTAAATAAAATATATACTTTTTAATTAAATCACAACATAATAGTGAGGATCTGCTCATGTTTTGAAAAAAAGCAATTTTTTTTAAATATGGGCTCAGCTTTGGTAGAGTATTATACCTAGGGAAAGACCGGAGCCCCGGCCCCGGCCCCGGCTTGCCCCGGCACTTTTTTTCAACCCCGGCTCCGGCCCTGGCAATTTAGCTGTCAAATGAGCCGGGGCAAACCGGGGTAAGGACCCCTAAGAATGCAAATTTTAAAGCGCTTCTAAACTTTTTGACAGTGAAATATTATACAAGATTTTATCTACAAAGCTAATTTAGTTGTTTTAAAATTAGGATATTTATTGTTTATTATGCTATATCAAGATTTTTTAAA
>JASAMX010009674.1:0-14586 GCA_030248175.1 Microlaimidae sp. YZB2_3 | reverse complement strand
CAAACTAGGACAATTTGACAAACTTCACAAAATTGCTGCTGTCGTTAGGTGTTGAACGAAAAAATCGCGGGTTCTCAACAAGTACTGCACTCAAACTAACTATTAAGGTATCAAATCAGAGTAGAATAGCCGCTTTCTTTAAGTGCATAATTGTAATAAAAATCGTTGCACATTAATCTTTCACGTACAGAATTGTCGAAAAAACGCCATTTTGGGGGTCATTACTCCCTGATCACCGGAGAATTTTGTCGGAAAAAAATTTGTGGGTCATTCGGGGCAGGGTAAGGTTTTCACAAAAGATTATAAAAATCGAAGAAAAAAAATTGTGATTCTCGGTCGAACCCACCTTTAAAATAAAAAAAATCGAAAAAATTTTTGTATTTTTAGTTTACAAAAAAATGTTACACTTCTTTTAATCCGTTTTGCAAAATGTTAATTTTATATTTTTATAAGCACCTTGCATGGGAACTCCGATATATGAAGTATGCATTATACATAAGCGCTCACTCATAAAATTACCGTATCTCCCACTATCTTTCCGCAGTATGGTAATTAACTATCCAAAATTTTCGCGCGCTTTTGATCATCCATGCACACTACGAAAGATAAGTACGAGATACGGTAATTATCCATTATGGTGACGCTTATGTATATTGCATACTTCATGTATTCATGTAACCGAGTTCCAGTGCAAGGTGCCTATATGAAAAAAATCCACAGCAAAATCTGATTTTAATTTTTGCCTTTAAATTAAGATGTTGACAATGACGCCAAAATTTGCAATGAATGAAGCATTATGTGCACATTTTAAGACTTAATCTCGTGGTGCGTAATTTGACTGAAAAGTGTGGCTGCAACAGTTTGTTTGATTAAAAAATGCCCCCATTAGACGATTTCAAATCACGAGACTTGACGTTGATTCCACAAAAGCATGATATCTCACCACACCGGGCCGAGGGGGTGAAACATCTCTACTCAAAATTAAACAAAAAAAGTTTTCTGAAACAACCTAAACAAAACCTCAAAATCAAACAAAACATTAAATTAGTCTATTTTTAAGGTTTTGCTTAGGTTGCTTAGGGGAATTTTTAGTAACAAGAGAGGCTTTCACCCCTCGGTCGGTGTAGTAGGTGCGTAGGTGTCTTTTTTTAGTGCTTGCCATTTTATCAGCTAATTGGATTCGATTAATATGGAGTATTTGTTTATACACATTTAAAACTCGACTCTTCAAGGTGGCCGAATTGGTTAGAACTGTAGTCAGACGAGGTGAGGAAACCAAATTCTTATTTTAATTTTAATAAATTTGTAATAAATTTTTTTATAATTTTTAAATTCCATTCACATAGATTAAAAGCCAAAACATTTGTTTCGTGCTTTTTGACAATTTGTCGAATTTTTAGTCATTTGGATATTCTAAAATATTATAATACTCTAAACTGCACAGTTTACATAATTTTATGTTAGCTAATTGGTTTATGATTCAGAAGAGACCTCTAATCTTTGTAAATTATAATTTGCTCTGACGCATGCAATTCTTTGCAAAATCTGATGTTATGTGAACGGAGTTCCGCATGAAAAAAGTCGTGTGTTTTTAGAATCAGACTTTTCAAAATATAATAATAATCATGCAAATTTTGACGGGAGAGCCTAGCCCGAAAAATATTCAAATCACTGTGTTTTTTGTGTAAGGTTTATTTAGGTTAGGAATAAGTTTTTGAATGTATGTATTCGGTCGCCAAATATTGGCTTTCAGATCAAAAAAGAGGTTTTAATTTGAAAAGATAAAAAAAAAATCGTCTTTAAAAAAACTGCGTTCAGGTAAATGACAGCAAAATTACAAGTTTTCCGAAGATGAAATATATTGAAGGATAAATGAACAAAGACGAAAGTTCTCTGATCGTATGCTGAACGTTTAACTTGCTTGAAGTTAATTTGAGATCAATTATTAAAAAAAAATGGTAAACATACATGCAGAATTGATTGGATAATTTCGCTTAAAGGATTGTAATTGAGAATACCTTAAACTGAGTACAAAAAATTCACTAATCTACTCATATGTATCCAATGAGCTCATCAATTTTTAAACTACTTTTAAAAGATGGTTTAAAAATTGCGGTTTTTTTCGCGCTAATCTTAGTTAAATTACGATTTAATCGTAGATTAAGCTTTAATTTTACATTAAATTTGTTAGAGATTGTCAAATCGATACTGCCAGGGTGCCAGAGTGTGTTTGTCGCAAGTCTTGAAATTGGACTTTCGAAAGAATCTGACAGAAAGCTTAAATTTTAGAAATGTGAAATAATTCTAAAAAGACGAGTAATTAAAGATAAACGCGAGGTTAGGTTGTAAAAATGTAAAGAATTGAAACTGAAGCTCATCTCACATATCCACTAAGCTCATCAATTTTTGAACTACTTTCAAAATAAAAATTGCGGGGTTTTTTTTCTCGCTAATCTTAGATTAATGACGATTTAATCGTAGATTAAGCTTTGATTTCGATTTAAATCGTAAAAGAAATGTCAATCGATGCGGCCAGAGTGCAGTATCTTTACGCGTGTGTCGACAATCGCTAATTTAAATAACTTAAGTGGATAAGCTTCAGAGTACGACTCATAACTAAACTTTCAGAAATGTCGAATAATTTATAAAGACGAAGTATAAAAATAATTTTTCAGCTCAAGGTCAGGTTGTAAAAATGTAACAAAAATGAAATTTCTCTGAGTCTTCAAAGTCTCGGTCAGACGTATTTCTTGGTATCACGCGGCCTACTATATGTATCAGGAATTTATAAACCTAGGCACATCTAATCAAGCGCGTCAGAAGCGAGCCTAGGAGGGGTTCAAGTCTAAGCAAAGCTGAAAAACAATCTAAAGTTTTACGCAGCTATTATAAAAGTTGAGGTTTTAGGCTTCGTTAGGTTTAGGAACGCGTACGCGAAAGCTCGTTCCGTGACGCCCCGCTGCTGCGTGCCTAGCTCCAGCAAATTGCCGACATCCAGGCCGATAGAGAATATGATCTAGGAGTTTGAACGTGGTGATATTTTTATCGCCGAGCATTTGACCGCCAGCATTAGAACGCCGCGCACTTGAACGCCGAGCATTAGACCGCCGAGCAAGACCGCTGCAGTACGCGTTGCTATAAACAGGAGTTTAAAACTCCCCGCCAAGGTGGTATAAACTTCCCCCCAAAAATAGAAAAACTCAATAGAATATAAAAATGTTTTTAATATAATATTTAAACAAAGCAATGTTGTTTTAACAATAAACGATAAGTGAAAAATTTATATTTTTTCTTGAAATTAAAGAAAAAAACTTAGTAAACGGTTAGTTTTTTAATAATTTAAACCTGTTTTTCCTGAGCCTAAGCGAAACCTAAAAATCAAACTAAATTTTTATGATAAATTTATATTTAATGGTGTTTTTTTAAGATAACTATTTTTTTCCTAAGCCTAAGCAAAACCTAAAAATTAAACAAAAAGTTTATACTTAATAGTTTGTTTTGCAAAGACAAAAAAAAACTAAAACTTTTTAGTTTTGGGGAGTTTATACTGTCGTAGTGCTGTGTTGATATAATTCTCTGCAGGTGGCGGAAAACAAAAATTTGCATAAAATTTATATGCAATACTGCGGCGGTCTAATGCTTGACGGTCTAATGCTCGGCGTTCAAGTGCGCGGCGTTCTAATGCTGGCGGTCAAATGCTCAGCGATCAAGTGCTGGCGTTCAAATTTCCGGACACCGTAATTTTCAGTAGGGGGGGGTCTGAGATTGGTCTGTTTAATGTTATTTTTGTTTTTTGTTTTTTAAAGTAGCGAGGGGTGTTAAAGTTCGTATTCCGTATGTAATACTCCGATGATAAGATATGGTGCTCCGGAAATTTGAACGCCAGCACTTGATCGCCGAGCATTTGACCGCCAGCATTAGAACGCCGCGCACTTGAACGCCGAGCAGCGAGCATTAGACCGCCGAGCATTAGACCGCCGCAGTATTTCATATAAATTTTATGCAAATTTTTGATTTCCGCCACCTACAGAGAATTATATCAACACAGCACTACGACAGTATAAACTCCCCAAACCTAAAAAGTTTTAGTTTTTTTTTTGTCTTTGCAAAACAAACTATTAAGTATAAACTTTTTGTTTAATTTTTAGGTTTTGCTTAGGCTTAGGAAAAAATAGTTATTTAAAAAAAAAACCATTAAATATAAATTTATCATAAGAATTTAGTTTGATTTTTAGGTTTCGCTTAGGCTCAGGAAAAACAGGTTTAAATTATTAAAGAACTAACCGTTCACTAAGTTTTTTCTTTAATTTCAAGGAAAAATATAAATTTTTGACTTATCGTTTATTGTTAAAACAACATTGCTTTGTTAAAATATTATATTAAAACCATTTTTTTATATTCTATTGAGTTTTTTTATTTTTGGGGGGAGTTTATACCACCTTGGCGGGGAGTTTTAACGTCCTTTTTAAAGCAACGCGTACTGCGGCGGTCTAATGCTCGGCGGTCTAATGCTCGGCGTTCAAGTGCGCGGCGTTCTAATGCTGGCGGTCAAATGCTCGGCGATCAAGTGCTGGCGTTCAAATTTCCTAGAATCGAAGGCTTATTCCAACTTGAAGTTAATTTGAGACTAGCGATTGTCGACACACGGTAAAGATACTGGCACTCTGGCAGTATCGATTTGACAATCTCTTTTAACAAATTTAATGTAAAATTAAAGCTTAATCTACGATTAAATCGTCATTAACTTAAGATTAGCGCGAAAAAAACCGCAATTTTTAAACCATCTTTGAAAGTAGTTTAAAAATTGATGAGCTCAGTGGATATGTGAGTGGATTAGTGAATTTTTTGTACTCAGATTAAGTATTCTCAATTAAATCCTTTAAGCGAGATTATCCAATCGATACTGCATGTATGTTTACCGTGTGTCGTGAATCACTAATCTCAAATTAACTTCAAGTCAGATTAAACGTTCAGCATACGATCAGAGAACTTTCGTCTTTGTTCATTTATCCTTCAATATATTTCATCTTCGGAAAACTTGTAATTTTGCTGCTATTTACCTGAACGTAGTTTTTTTAAAGACGAATTTTCAATTAACCTTTGAATTAAAACCTCTTTTTTGATCTGAAAGCCAATATTTGGCGACTAAAATCATAGATTCAATAACTTACTTTTTCCTAAACCTAAATAAACCTTACACAAAAAACACAGTGCAACTTGAAATCTAAATTTTTCGCTCCAGCCAAAGTTCTCCCGTCAAAATTTGCATGGAACACAATTACATATTTTTAGGAAGGCTGATCCTAAAAACAAACAACTTTCACGCGGAGAAATTTTTACGTTCACAAAACACCAGCAATTTTTAGAGAATTCAATGCGTCAGTGCAAATTCTAATTTACAAAGGTTAAAGGAGCACTGTCACAAATCAAATTCCTATAACGCCCGAACCGGACTGCTCCTTTAATACCAAACCTACCTAACTCAACTTTGGTATTTAGAGTGCTCCACTACAAGGCTACAACATTTTTAAATTTCAGCTGAATCGGTTCAGTATTAAAGGAGCAGTCCGGTTCAGGCGTTATAGGAATTTGATTTGTGACAGTGCTCCTTTAAGGTCTCTTCTGATAGTTTTCATAGAGTAGTAAACAAATTGCAGCTAACATATATTATGTAAATTATTGCAGTTTAGACTAATATAAATTCTAATTTACAAAGGTTATGGTCTCTTCTTCTGATAGTTTTCATCGAGTAGTAAACCAATTGCAGCTAACATAAAATTATGTAAACTGTTGCAGTTTAGAGTATTATAATATTTTACAATATCCAAATGACAAAAAATTCGACAAATTGTCAAAAAGCACGAAACAAATGTTTTGGCTTTTAATCTATGTGAATGCAATTTAAAAATTATAAAAGATTTATGACAAATTTATTAAAATTAAAATAAGAATTTGGTTTTACGAGGAATCGACCTTCCCACCTCTGCCATATTGACTACGTCTTAACCAATCGGGCTACGGCACCACTGAAGAGTCAAGTCTAAATGAGGATATATAAACAAATACTCCATATTAATCGAATCCAATTGGCTGATAAAATGGCAAGCACTAAAAGACACCTACTACACCGACGGACCTACTACACTGACCGAGGGGTGAAAGCCTCTCTTGTTATTAAAAATTCCTCTAAGCAACCTAAGCAAAACCTTAAAATCAAGCTAAATTTAATGTTTAGTTTGATTTTGAGGTTTTGCTTAGGAAAACTTTTTTTTTGTTTGATTTTGAGGTTTTGCTCAGGTTGCTTAGGAAAACTTTTTTTTGTTTGATTTTGAGTAACAAGAGAGGGTTTCACCCCTCGGTCGGTGGGTAGGTGAGTAGGTGTCTTTTAGTGCTTGCCGATAAAATGACGTCAGATTCTCGTGATTTGAGTGGTTACTTAATGGGGGCATTTTTTAATCAAACGAACTGTTGCAGCCACGTTGGCTTCACTTTTAGTCAAATTACGCAGCCATTAAGTCTTAAAATGTGCACATAATGCTTCATTCATTGCAAATTTTGGCGTCATTGTCAACATCTTAATTTAAAGGCAAAAATTAAAATCAGATTTTGCTGTGGATTTTTTTCATATAAACAAGAAATATAAAATTAACATTTATACGGATTAAAAAAAGTGTAACATTTTTGTAAAGCTAAAAATACAAAAATTTTTTCAATTTTTTTTATTTTAAAGGTGCGGTCCGGACCGGAGTCAAAATTTTTTTCTTCAATTTTTATAATCTTTTGTGAAAACCTTACCCCTGCCCCCAATAGCCCACAAAAATTTTTTCAACAAAATATCTCCGGTGGTTCGGGAGTAATGACCCCCAAAAATGGCGTTTTTCGACAATTCTGTACGTGAAAGATTGCTCAATGGGTATAACGATTTTTATTACAAATTATGCACTTAAAGAAAGCGGCTACTTTCTACTCTGATTTGATACCTTGATCGTTAAGATTGGTGCAGTATTTGTTGAAATATTGCGTTTCCCGTACAAAAAACCCGCGATTTTTTCGTTAAAAACACCTAACGACGGCAGTGATTTTGTGAAGTTTGTCGAATCTTTCTTTCCTTCACTTCGTGTTTTTAGCAAAAAAATCCAGGATTTTTTGTACAAAAAACGCAATAACTCGACAAATACAGCACCAATCTTAACGATCAAGGTATCAAATTAAGTAGCCGCTTTTTTTAAGTACATAATTTGTAACTTAAATCGTTATACTCATTGAGCCGCTTTTCACGTACAGAATTGTCAAAAAAAAAACACGCCATTTTTGTGGGGTCATAACTCCTGAACCACTGGAGATATTTTGTTGAAAAAAATTCTGTGGGCTATTGGGGGCGGGCGTGTAAGGTTTTCACTTAAAAATATAAAAATCAAAGACAAAAAGTTTGACTCCGCACCGCACCTTTAAGAAAACCACTTATTAAAAACCCGACCAATCGGAGGATTACAGTTTTAAAAACCCACTTTGAAACTTGGTAAAGCAAAAAAGTATTGCAGATTACGAGTTTATCTAAAAAACTAAATATTTAAAGAAATAAAAACACATTGCAAGAAACTTATTGTCACGATATTTTCAGCAGCTCCGGGTTTTTTTTTATTTGCAAAAAAACAATAACAAGCATGAAATCAAAAAGACCAAAGGGCGGCGTTTTTTTAAAGTGATTTTATGTGTGAAACATTTTATAAATTTACTCTAAATAAAGCGTAAAAATAAAATAATGTATAATTAAGTGAATACTTAGGTTTAAATACCAAATCTTATCCAAATTACACATAAACATTAATAACTAATTTTAGTGTACTTTTTGTGTTTTGTAGCCCGTGTTGTGATAGTAAATTTACTCAAAAAAATAAATCTTATCTTATCCTAACTTTGTAAACTTTAACGGTTTCAATTTATGGAATAAATATTATTAAATTAACAACAAGCGTTGAGTTGAATTTTAAATTATTTTGTTTTAAGTATTTTTTTTATCCATGCACTATTAGTTAAAGTTTTTATTACATGCTTTTTGTTTAGCAAAATGAATTGACTTGACATTCACATTAATGACAAACAATTTGTGTACAAACGTCTAAATTTTTTTTTATCCATGCACTATTAGTCTAAAAAGTTTTTATTACATGCTTTTTGTTTAGCAAAATGAATTGACAAATCATTCACATTAATGACAAACAATTTGTGTACAAACGTCTATATTTTAACACATTTTTAAACCTAATAAAAGTTTTATCCGTCGCTTTTGTGCTGCTTCTATGATGACAGTTTTCCTCGCTGACAATCACAGATTGAAAGTGTGTTTTCAATGTAAAATAAGTTTAAAATTTTCAATGTGTATTCAATAAATTAAAATAACCATACATTGTAACGTCCAGAAATATGAGGCCGAATAAATCGAGTTTTTGAAAGAAAGATTGCGAAACAATTTGCGGTTTTTAGCTTTTTTGGCTGAAAAATGAGCAATCCAGGACTTGAACCTGTAATCTCCAGCCTCAGTAACTCATTGACTGACGTGCTGCATTACACCATCGCTCGACAGTGTTACATTACAACTTGTATTTATAAGACGTCATATTTCTGAAACATTAACACAGCGGGAGTTGTGACAACATAAAACATTAATTTAATTTACAAAACCCCACACAAAATAAAATCAATGTAACTTCGATTTGATGTATTTTATTATTAGTTTATGTTGTTAAAACTGCAATTTTGGACTAATTTTAAATTGAGTATAAATACTCTAATTTGACTGAGATTTGAATAAATTGACTGTTCCAGTTTAAAAATTATTTTCATTTCTTTACAGAAAACCCAGTCCAATATCATTAACATGGTGGTATTTCCGTAAAAGTTATAACCAGATTTAAGCACCAGATAATATAACAAATAACAGTAATAATCACTTTTCAGAAAATAAACTGATTCAACCGGTCCAATCCAAATCGGTATTTAGTTTCAATCGATAGAGCTTAATTCAAGATTTACAAAATAAAACTATCCAGTACATAGTGTCGCATTGAGTTTTAATTTAAGTCACAAAAGCTTTTCTTGCAAAAAAAAGCAAAAACGTTAGTTTTTCGCCATTTGGTCTCCTTACCATAGCCATATCATACTGGGACCTAAGGAAACACGTTTGAAAATATACCTAAAATAAAATATATGTCGACTTTAAATGAAAACATTGTTAGGAAACCTTAAGTGAACACAAAACCAGAGTAAATTCATATAGTATAATAGGGGTAGATTTAGAAACACAATAAGCCTGCTTTATCTTTCGTTTAAAATAAATAAAGGCACAAAACTTTTTTTTAATTTAAAAAGTTTGTCGCTGTACAATTGCTATTTCAACGTTTCTTCTAAGCGTTTGTCCTTGTACTTTTGGTTTGTTCATAATTTTTTACTTCTGAATTAAAATGGTTTTTGACTATTTAACCAGCCGTTTGAAGGATCAAAAAAAGTGTTACAGTTTGTCAGATTTTGTTTGTGAAAAAATTTAAAAGACTGGTTTTGCTTTGGTACAAACCAAAAGCGTTGTTTGGTCAAAAATATATAATATACCAAAAAATATAATATACCAAAAAATGTGCAACTCCTATAAAGAAGTAAGTAAAAGTAGACTATTATAATGAGTCTCCCAAATTAAATGCCACCCTCCATTATAATGACATAGTAGTCATCATTTATTCATTTATTGATTTAATTTCACTTCATATAGGGTAGTGCATTTAATTTCGGCACTTTTCCCAATTGGGCATTTTTGATTTTGGACTATATCTTTGGTAATCCTGGGTGGAATATAACGTTTGATAGCTCAAATGAGAACTAATTATTATGTAGATGACTGTCGTGAGCTTTTTATTTGTTATGTTATGATATTTTCATGTGAAATTGTGTGATTTATAATTTTAAAAAAAATGTTACTCGTTTTTAGAACATGGGCATTTCATGATTACGCAATAAATTGGTTTTAAAATTAAACTGTCCTGGTAAAATTTAGTCTATTTTCCGAATTTTTAGTCCCCGTGGTTCTACGTTGCGCCTGTGGTGAGCAATCGTTATAAAATAAAATAGTGTAATTTCGGCACACTATTGCTGTAGGTAAAAACGGGTTGAATTTAGTGGTCGGGTGGTAAATTGTAGTTTTAAATAGTTAAAAGACAACGTTGAAATGTGTAGGAGTCATAGCACTGCACTTAAACTCGATTAAGGGGGTCTTTTTAAAAAGTGCCGAAATTAAATGCACTTTTTTCCCAAATTTTCCTCATTTTAATACCATTTAGCATTTTAGCTGTAACTTTTTTCCAGTTACACGTTGAACAACAAGTAAAAGCTTAAATTAAAGAAAACTGTCTGGAGATAATGATAGGTTTTTAAATTTTTGAAAATGAAGATTTTTTGACTGAGAAACAATCAATTGTTTGTAAAGTGCCGAAATTAAATGCATACATTTAATTTCGGCAATTTTTTATTTTTTTAAAAACTGATTTAATTAAGTAAAAAAACAACTTTCGTACAGTGAATATTTTATGATGCAACGCTTGCAGTATCGTAAAAGCTTTAAAATGAGCTATCAAACATAAAAATCAGGCCATACAGTGAAAAGTTAAATTGGAAAAACGAAAAAGTGCCGAAATTAAATGCACTACCCTATACTCTCAAATGTAATACTGTCCGGGCCGCATGAGTTTTTCGTGTGGACAGTATTACACCGACACAAAAAAAATCATGCGGCCCGGACAGTATTGCACTTGTGAGCATAGGTGGGCAGAGGGAGGGGTTGCCCGATGATAGCCGAAACCCCCCCTAAAATTTGGGGTATTCCGGACACCCCCCCCCAAATTTTGGGGGTCTAAAAACGCTAAAAACATCTAAAAACCCCTAAAAACGCTAAAAATGGTGTATTTGAGGCATACATGGGCAAGTTGGTCCGTAGTGGGGGGGGTTAAACCCCAAATTAAGGGGAAGGGGGGAGGGAGTTAAAATCCGAGAAACGCAAAATACCCATATCGTTTTTTCTGGAGTGCATTTTACCCATATCGTTTTTCGATTTTGAAGGAAAAATAGGTAAAAAACGCTAATTTAAGGTCAAAAAGCCCTTTTTATTGCATTTTTGAGCTTTTTATTGCTTAAAACATTCATTTGGACCTCAAAACTTAAGTTTGGAGGCAGTTAGAAGTCATTTTAAAGACATTTTTTTCTTCATTTTTCCAAAATTGGGGGGGGGGGGGGTTTAATTTTTATCCCCCCCCACTTAGTGGGGGGGGGGGGGTTAAACCCCACTTCTCAGAATTTGGGGGGGGGTTAACCCCCTCCAACCCCCCCGTGCCCATGTATGATTTGAGGTATACCCCAAAAAAATTTTAGGGACACCGACATCCCCACCCCCAAATTTCGGGGGTCGGGTATACTCCCTCAAAAAACAGGGGAGACCGCCCACCAATGCTTGTGAGCATAGCTGGGCAGGGGAGTTGGGGCTGGGGGGTTATACCCTTCAAAAATCTTGATTATAGCCGACACACCCCTAAAATTTGGGGTACCCTGGATACCCCCCTAAAATTTGGGGGTCCAAATACTAAAAATGCTAAAAATGGGGTATTTGAGGTATACCCCAAAAATTTTTGGTACACCCCCCAAATTTCGGAGGTCGGGTATACCCCCTCAAAAAACACGGGAGGCTGCCCACCTATGCTTGTGAGTATATATAAAGTAAAATTAAATCAATAAATGGCTATTATAATGGCTTCCTCTCCATTTTGATTCGCCGAATTAAAATGGATACTACTATGCCATTATAATGGAGGATATCAGTGGCCTACTTTTACTTACTTTTTATATAGAAGATGCACATTCTTCGGTATAATATATATTTTTGCTCTGGTGACCTTAGATAAAGTATAAATGAACCCAATTCGATCCGAATTTTACAATGAATCACTTTCTGTAAACAAAAACGTCCGCAGGTCGCGCGCAAACTGAATGGTTCCATTCTGGTTTAAATTTTGACCAACGTATAAAAGCTATTCCTCCTGGACTAGTATTAAAGGCTCCACACAAACACTTTTCAGCAGACCGTATTATAGGTGGCAAAGAGGGTTGGGGCTGGGGTGTATGATGTATATTTCACCCTCCACTCTCTCCCTACGATGCTTATTTTTGGCGTAGCTTTACTTTTCACCCTACTAACTCCAAAAAATTTAAAAATTTGTCTTTTTTTAGGAAATTTAACACATAAAATGCGAGAAATGTTTGTTTACAAGGCTTTTTTTTACTCGCCATTTACTTTCTTACTACTTTAAAGCCTTTTTTCAGCATTTTGAAAGCATATTTTTAGCGATTTTACCTCCTCCTCCTTCCTTATTTTGACCTAGATACCCAAAAATCATACCCCACCCCATAGCGTAGACGTGTTTTTTAGATTTACCTCGGGATATGACCTTCGGTATATTACTCCCCCGGGATATGATTTTGGCCTTTACGCCGGAGTAAATATCTCTCCTAAGCTTGATGATCTTTTTTACAGAAAAAAACACAATATTTTTGATCTATGGTTGCGAAATTTTTGTTTTTTTTTTTAAACTTGGGTTTGCGAAATTTTAACCATTTTGATTTAATTCTAAGTAGTTTTTTTCTATTTTTTTATCCCGTTTTCCCACGCCCCTGTTTTGTAAAAAATACCTCTTCCGAGCTTTTTCCTTCCGGGGATGGGAAGGGGGGAATGCGGAGGGGTAGGGTGCACCAAGCACCACACAGGTTGACAGGTCCGAGGTCTGGGTCTAACTAAACCTTAAAAGAAAGTTTAATTGCTACAGCCATATCCTTTTTTACTCCCTTTAATTACTTTTTTCTGTCGTAACAGCTTTAAACCACAAAAAATACAACAAAGAAAAAGACCAGTACCTGTACATAGAAATCAGATTAAGTATTAAGGTCGATTTGTTCTTTGGTAGTAGAATTTTATAGAATCATTCTGTACATGGCAAGAAAAAGGTCGGTTAAATTTATAATTCCAACCTAGATATCCAGTAATGAAAGCCCGTAACGAATAAAAGAAAACCGTCTTACAATAAATGTACGGTATGAATGCGGCCGAGATACGCATAATCGATCGATCAAACCGTTACAAATTATCGATTTTCGCTCGACAGTGTTACATTACCACTCATATTTTTGGCGTCATATTTCTAAAACATTAACACAACGGGAGTTGTGACAATCCCCTCCAGATCCAATCAGACGTCAGCCAGACCCCACGACCACACTTGCCGCAAATCTTTCAGTTTGGCTTCGTAAGTGCTTTTAGTATCGTGGCAAACTGCCAAATAACGATTAGATTTGCTCCAAAACTGCCCGAACAGCTGAGTTACCAGTTTTTGACAAAACACCTTTAAAATAAAAAAAATTAAAATTTAATTAAGTTTTTTATTAATGACTGATATAATTGACAGATACATGGTTTACCATCGATTCTGCTACAGAGCTCTGACTTTCTAAAACGAAGTGAGCTCCGCAGCTTGGATCTTAAAATAAGTAGGCATACACAATGTAATCTAAAACTAATTTCAATATGTTTGATGTACATTTTCAGTTGATTAGTTAACCGCATGTTTAAAACGATTTTTAACGTTTTTAATGAATGACAGAAAAAATTTTAGTTTCCAAAACAATATCTTAGTTTAATTTTTTAATGTTTATCCTGGGGCCTGTTTCATAAAAACCTTTGTAAATTCTCATTTTACAAATCTCCGCCTATTTTTGTAAAATACGCGATAAAGGTTTTTCGACTTGTAATCCAGGGGGAGCATCTTCGCGCACTGCTTTGCGCCGATTTGTCGCAACCACGTCATTTCATCTCTGCTGGCCGATCAATATTCGCCGTGTCGTATATCCTTTATCATGTAATTTACACAAAATAGGCGGAGATTTGTAAAATGAAAATTTACAAACGTCTTTATGAAATAGGCTCTTGGAAGCATATTACTAATTAAATAATTATTCTTGAAATCAGCACAATAATAACAGAACGGAAGTTAGCAGTTCTGAAAATACTCTGAAGCTTCTGGAAACACCACTAAGATAGGCAGCCTTCCAGGATTTCTTTTGGGGAGGGAATGGGGGCTATAGCTATACCCGACCCGCCAAATTTGTGGGGGGGGGGGAGTGGAGTGCCCAAAAAATTTTCTATGTATACCTCAAATACCTCATTTTTAGCGTTTTTAGCACTAAGACCCCCTCAAATGTTAGGAGCATAGGTGGGCAGGGGGGGGGTTGGGGGGTTATACCCCCCCCAAATTCGCCTCCCAAAGAAAAATTTTTAAGTGTTATAAAAGGACTAAAAAATTTTTCCGCGCTTCGCGCGGAGTGTTTATTACCTTATTTTCCCGTTTATTACCTTTAAATTCCCCTGCTACGCGGGCAGTTTAAATTTCCCTGCTACGCGGGCAGTTTAAATTGGCAATTTATCTTAGTTTTTCAATTTCAAATCGATTATCCTATTCAGTAGTTAAGGCATACATGTTTAATAAAACTACTATAAAAGGT
>JASAMX010009671.1:0-12009 GCA_030248175.1 Microlaimidae sp. YZB2_3 | reverse complement strand
TATGTATGGTCTGTACTTCGTTCAGTTAGTATTGCTAGATCCTTGTGGAACCCCTAAAACTATTTGCTGATGATGAGAACTTCTATCAAATTAGGCAAAAAAACCGAAAACAATACTGGTTACAGATGGCTATAGATGGTTTTAATTGGGGCACAAAGAGTCGCAACTGAAAATTGCATTTCAAAAATGTTCCGTTATGCATATTGGATATAAAAAAACTACAAATTAGTTAACAATAACGACATTTGCATAAAGGTAATTATCTAAAAGCTCAAGATATGGGTGTTCTAATGTCAAATGACTTAAAATTCTTGAGCCATTGTAATAAAATTGTAAGTGATGCATATAAAATAGCGAATGTAATTTTTAGAAGCTTTTAGAAAAACCTCGAATAGAAACGCTCTTTTATGACTGCATACCAAGGCTTATGTGCCGGCCAATCATGGAATACTGTCCCCAAGTTTGGTCACCATACCTTTATAAAGACATAGATACTTTAGAAAATGTTAGACATTATTATACAAGAAAATTGCACATTAGATGTAACTTTTCTCCTGAAGACAGTTATTTGACACGCCTAAAATTATATAACTTAAAATCATTAGAAAAAAAGACAAATTAATTTTGGGATTAAATGTATGTTTTCGCATTATAAAAAAATTGACAAGCCTAATTTAAATGATTTTTTTCATGGGGTTTCTCCGCCAGTAAAAACGATCACAATCTTTAAAACAAAAAAGTTCCTCAATCAGAAAAAATATAATGTTTATTCATACCAGCTACATGTGTTACCAAATATTTGGGATTATTTTTTCAGCTGATATAGTTATACAAATTTTCTTACAAAGTTTTACAGAACAAAATTAAAAATCAAAATTTTAAAATCTTTCTAGAGTTTGATAGGCATTTTTAGTAGCCGAAAGGCTCTTGTGTCCTTCCTTTATTTCTTTAAAGAACTATTTCTGATTGTTTATACCCCACTTTGAACGTTATAATATAATATGTATCCATTTTAATATATAGATTCTGATTATTGTATGATTTTTGGGTTTTAATTGTATTTAATTACATTTCATATATATCCAATTTTATATTTGTATTTTCTTTTCGAAATAAAGGTTTCATTTTATTTCATTTCATTTAAAATTGAATAATTTGATAAATAATTGTTGAAACAAGGTATCTAATCTTTATAAGGATATTTTGTAATGTATAAATTGAAATTTAATTGTGTTTTTTTTCAGATTCTTCATCTTATTCCAGAATTTTATTTTGTCAATTAAAAAAAATTTTAGCATTAACAACAATTCGTAGCATTTCTATTTATAGTTATGTGTTTCACATTAAATATTCTAACACATTAGAATTTTAAGAACCCTGAAATGAAACTATTCTTTACTCATGGCCAAACATTTACTATTTGAACGGAAGTTATTCACTGTTAAAGATTACGACAGAATTATGCGCATTCAGAATCTGCTACTTTTTAGTCCCGCTTCGTTTGAGTCCCGGAAAAAAATCACTGCGAGCTTCGTTTCAGTCCCGCTTCGTTTTAGTCCCGCTTCGTTTTAGTCCCGCTTCGTTTTAGTCCCGCCTTGTTTTAGTCCCGCTTCGTTTTAGTCCCGCTTCGTTTTAGTCCTGGCGGAAAATACATTTATCAACTTGTATCATTTTCTTGCGTGCTGTCTGTTTGTGCAAAATATTTGCATAATTAAAAATCGATTTACTCGCCTAAAGTTCAGTAGGCACAGCCAGCTGTTGTTTTTGTTTTCTTTATCCCCGGATGCTATTTATTACGTAACACGTGTGTAATAAATATTTAGCGTATGTTCAAAAAGAAGGCTTTTGAATTAAATTTAATTAATGTGCCCAAAAAAAGATTATAAAAAGCTTCTTGTTTTTATTTGTGCATAGAAATTTAGGGCGTTATAGTAGTCCAGACGCAGACCTATGCACTGCCCCCCGGGGTTTAAACGGGGGGGGCATTTCCAAAATGGGAGGCATGGGGGCAACTTTTTTGAAACGGGGGGGGGGGGGGCAATAAACCGGGGGGCAAGCAAGGGGAAAGAAAAAAAAGAGAAAAAAAAGAAGAGAAAAGAGAAAAAAGAGACAAAAAAAGTGAAACTAAGGTAAAAATAGGTCTAAAATGGCTTAAAATACATTGAAATAGGCTAAAAACTGCAAAAAAATTGCGAGGATGGCGTTATCATAGGTCAAAAATGGCGTCATAATTTTAGGGTACTTTTTCATTTTTTTGACGGGGGGGGGGGCAATAAAACGGGGGAGGAGGGAAAATCCTCCAATAAAACGGGGGGTATTTCCAGACCGTGCACAAGTCTGGTAGTCCATTTATATTCCATTTATATAATTCCATTTATAGTAGTCCATTTAGGGCGTTATAGAAATTTGATTTGTGACAGTGTTCCTTTAATTACAGTAAACTAAACGGGTTAAAAAACTAAAAATAGTTTAAATAAATGAAAAAATCCTAAAATTCTTAAATTAATGCAAAATGAATCAAATAAGCTTAGAAAATTGTAGTACAAAGGTCTTTGTATAAAACCAAATATTGCCGCAAAATGACTTGCGCGGATTTTTCGCCGCGGATTTTTCGCCAAGACTGAAATAAAGCTTGCAGCGTTTTTTCCGGGACTGAAACGAAACAACGTAGCAGGAACTAGTTTATGAACGCATTTTCCGCCAGGACTAAAACGAAGCGGGACTCAAACGAAGCGGGACTAAAACGAAGCAGGACTAAAACGAAACGGGACTAAAACGAAGCGGGACTAAAGCGAAGCGGGACTGAAACGAAGCTCGCAGTGATTTCTTTCCGGGACTAAAACGAAGCGGGACTAAAACGAAGCGGACCCCGCGCATTCAATTTCAGCCAATGAGCGCTTGTGAAAAAATTGTATTCCAATGAATGTGGAGATCTCCAATTTCTAGCTCTTCCAACTTTCATTCCCATGAAGCCAAACATATAGCCATGAGTAAAGAATAGTTTCATTTCAGGGTTCTTAAAATTCTAATGTGTTAGAATATTTAATGTGAAACACATAACTATAAATAGAAATGCTACGAATTGTTGTTAATTTTGATGGGTGGAGAGGGGGTTTGTTTTAATATTTTATGATTCTAGACTTGGTTCACAATTATTTATCAAATTATTCAATTTTAAATGAAATGAAATGAAATGAAACCTTTATTTCAAAAAGAAAATACAAATATAAAATTGGATATATATGAACATGTAATTAAATACAATTAAAACACAAAAATCATGCAATAATCAGAATCTATATAATAAAATCGATGCATATTATATTATAACGTTAAGTGGGGTATAAACAATCAAAAAATAGTTCTTTAAAGAAATAAAGCAAAGACACAAGAGCCTTTCGGCTACTAAAAATGTCTATCAAACTTTAGAAAGATTTTAAAATTTTGATTTTCAATTTTGTTCTTAAAACTTTGTAGAGAAATTGAATTAACTATATCAGCTGAAAGATAGTTCCAATATTTAGTAACACGGGAGCTGTATGAATAAAACATTATATTTTTTTTGATTGAGGAACTTTTAGTTTAAGATTGTGATCGTTTTTACCAGTGTAGCAACCCCATGAAAAAAAATCATCAAATTTAAGGTCTGTTAATTTTTTTATAATGCGAAAACATACATTTAAATCAAACTTAATTCGTCTTTCTTCTAATGATTCTAAGTTATATAATTTTAGGCGTGTCAAATAACTGTCTTCAGGAGAAAAGCCACATCTAATGTGCAATTTTCTTGTATAATAACATTGAACATTTTCTAAAGTATCTATGTCTTTACAAAGGTATGGTGACCAAACTTGGGGACAGTACTCCGGGATTGGCCGTACATAAGCCTTGTATGCAGTCAAAAGAGCGTTTCTATTCGATGTTTGAAAGCTTCTAAAAATTAAATTCGCCATTTTATAGGCATTACTTGCAATTTTATTACAATGGCTCGAGAATTTTAAGTCATTTGACACTAGAACACCTAAATCTTGAGCTTTTATATTTACCTTTAATGGAATGTTGTTAATTGTTAGTCCTAGATTTGGGTTTTCATATCCAATATGCATAACGGAACATTTTTCAAATGCAATTTCTAGTTGCCACTTTTGTGCCCAATTAATAAGATTATCTATTGCTATCTGTAGATCAGTATTGTTTTGGTTTTTTTGCCTAATTTGATAGAGCTTCACATCATCAGCAAAGAGTTTGCAGGTAACATTTGATAATTGTTTTGGAAGATCGTTAATATAAAGTAAGAAAAGTAATGGACCAAGTACAGATCCTTGTGGAACACCTGAAACTACTTTGCTGAATGATGAATATGAATTACCTATAACGACTTTTTGCCTACGCCCATGTAAAAACGAAGAGATCCATTTTAATAAATCACCTGATATACCATAAGCTGCTAGTTTGTATATTAATTTGTTATGACAAACAGAATCAAAGGCTTTTTTAAAATCAACATAAACTACATCTATAATTTTATTAATTTCTAGAGCTTTACTCCAATCAAGCAGAGATTCCATTAGTTGATAACACGTTGACCGACTTTTAAGAAATCCGTGTTGATCGGGCCTGATAAGTTTAAGTAATTTTAAGTAATTAAAGATCTGGTCATATATCACCGTTTCCATTACTTTGCACGCAATGCAAGTTAATGAGATCGGTCGATAATTAAATGGATCACTTCCACACCCCTTTTTAAATATAGGAATTACTAATGCTGTAAGCCAGTCATAAGGTAAACAATGGGTACAAAATAAAACTTCAAACACTAATACAAGTGGCTCAGCTATTGAATATGCTTGAATATTGAATATTTTCTGAAAAGAATTGGAGGAACTCCGTCAGGCGTTTCGCTAGTTTTATTTTTTTGCTTCAACAAAGCCTTTAATACTGATGTAACAAATGTAACAATCAATAATTTTATTTACAATGAAAAACAGGCTTTAGGTCCAAATTAATTCCACATAATTTGAGAGATTAAATGTTTAAAAACCTATTGTCTAATTTTGAACACAATCAAGATCATGTTTATGAACTAATTTTATGAAAGAAATGCCAAAGCTATAGTATTATTATTTTTAATACATTGATATCTCTAAAAAGATATAGAGACAAATCTTGAGTAAAATACTCCCAGGCCTCACAAGCGTTTATGACTTAACATTTGTATTTGTAGGTTTGGTACCGTCGGCTGTGGTGGGCATGTTGGATTCTAGTATTGGACAGTACATACTGCTTGCCATGATTCTTATGGCAGTAACATCTACTGGATCTGCAGAAGTAATGGCAGTTGCGTCAATTCTGATTTATGACGTTCAAATGATTTACACAAGGGTGAGTTCAACAAGCTGTTGAAAAATTTAGTCCCTAAACACCGCATTTAATTTAAGTTTTATTTAAAGTTTATATGTTTTTTATGTTTTTTTTAAGTTTACATCTGAAATGTTCAACGTAAGTTCTTGTTTTTTTACAATTTATATTTTGCTATTTCATTATTCTGGTTTAACTTTGATTTAGCCATTTCGACCCCAAATGGAGCTAAGCCGCTGCCTCCTTTGCGGATGTCTACGAGGAATAAAGGCTGGGTCTATCGACAGGTGCAGATGTTCCAGCGTGGGTGCATGCAGACCCTGCAATATAGACACCATGTACGCTCTAAGACTTATCAATAGTTTTATTTGAAAATTTAAAATTTAAATTTAAAGTTAGTATTTATTATTTTTATTTGCTCTGTCAGAAATTGAGCCTTGAAATTGTAACATGCTAAAGTATTTTAAAAAATAATTTTAGAGGTGTTCATGCAACGAATTTTTTTTTGTTAAGTCAACTAAAATGTTCGTTTTTGTGCGTTAATTTGTAAAAAAGTGCATATTATATAATATAAGTCCTGAATACTTGGAAATAATAATCCACCTTTTGTGTACTTTGGCTAAAATTTGTCTCAGAAAGTTCCAAACTTTGACTGTGTTTAATAACTTCCATGCAACATTTAGGTCCAGAGAAATAAGCAAACGACCAATGGAACGCAATTATAGCTGTCCCACACATGGACCCTATCGTCAGTATATGGATGTTGTTAACATGAGAAAAGACTGGTGTCTTCTACTTGCATCAATATCTATCTTACCATTAACTTTTATTTTGAACATAATTGGGGTAAAATACTGCATATACAAAAAGATGTGCACTGCAGAAAAAGTTTAAGTAATTTTATTCACGAATAAAAAATATTATAAGTCCATAAATTCCTCAGAGCTGTTAATAAAATGTTTTTGTGAGGTCCTGTTTATCGCAAAATAAGAGTTTTTTTTTCATTTTATAAGTAACGTAATATAGTGTCAATTCAAAAATCAAAAATGCACATTAATATAATTTTTCTATAAATCATTTAATAAAATTTTTAGCTCAAAATTTTTCTGCAAATCACATTTTTTCTAAGTATTTATACTTTTACAAATTATTTTTTATAAAAAAAACTATGAGGTTAATTTAAAGCTTGTTTGTTTTGAAAATTTTCTTGTTTTATTTGTCTGCAAATTTTGCTAGGCATTTACTAGCATAGCAAAATTATAAGCCCGATATTCTACCAAAATTGAAAAAAAGAACTATAAAATAAATTTTTACCATGTTTTCTGAAAAATCAATTCATAAACCAAATATTTGCTTTGTGCCATTAAAATTAATTTCCATTAAGTAAAGATTTATTTTGGGTCCTGGTTAACATCATATTCATGGCATTTATCTGCAACTATATATTACAACATCAGAGTATGTGCTCATACTGATTATAATTTATAGATTAGCTTAGGATGGCTGTATCTGTTTATGGGAGTAATCATTGGGTCGGCAGTCGTGCCTGTGATACTCTCCTTGTTTTGGAAAAAAGTCACAGCAAACGGAATGATGACAGGACCACCAGTTGGCACCTTCATTGCACTGATATCTTGGTTGGCTACAAGTAGCAATTTTGAAGGCGGATTAATAGATTTCTTCAATAACACGGGTAAATCACCATAAAGTTAAAGAACGCTCGTATTAGCACTGGCTTTCTCTGCAATAAATAAAAAGTTCGATTAGGCTTATGGGGATATTAATACTCACTTTGCAGTTCAAAATACAGAAAAGTATGGACAATGTATGATATACTGAGCGGAAAATACTACAATAAAACCTAATCAATATCTTAATTAATGGAGAAACAAGAAAAATAAAAGCTATAAGCAAATAAAACCTAGCTGACCTCAATGGTTTGCTGTATCGGTTCGACTATTTAAGAATAAAACCATTAAATTTTTTTAGCAAACGGATTAATATTAAAGATTAAATACTATAATTTAACAATTATTTATTATATTATTCAATTTAAAACAGATAAAGTTGACTAATTTTTTTATATTCTGTAAAAAAGTGGGAGATAAAAAAGCTTTATGCGTTCTTGTTCGTTTTAGAAAAAAACCATAACCACACAATCTTAATTGGTAAATATAATCATGTCTCTAATACAAACTTACAAGGTCAGCCAAATATCATTCAACCATAATGAATTAGTTTTTTAGTAATGGCATTACATTAACTGTATATATAGTTTTTTTTTTCATTTATAAGTTTCTGTTTTTAAACCATTATCTGTGTGCATTTATCACAAAAATATTGCTACAAAAGTTAATACGATTGATTTTCTTAATTTTCTGAGATTCATAATTTTATTTCACGTGGTTCTTATTTTTTTTCTTCAAATAATGAAAAGGCGAACAAATTTGCGCAGATATAATTTTTTATTAAGTTCGTTATTTTCTACTAGTTTGTTCGTTATTTTTTGAAACTCTTATTAGTGCTGTAGTTTTTTCTGGTTAAATTCAACAAAATTAGAATTGTTTAAAAAAGCGTTGACCAAATGTCAGTCAATTTAAAAATAATCTAAGGTCTATTATTAATCAATTTTTTACAGGTCAAGGGTTCAGCATGTTAATTGGGAATCTTGTTTCTATCTTTACCGGAGCAGCCGTTACAATAGTTGTTAGCTTGGTAGAAAGAAATCAAACCAATAAATTGTTTGGAGATAATGAGGATGCCGTTTGGGAAAGTACCCTGAATATAGACAACCCTTTGTTTCCGTGGACCGAACTTTATTCCAAGTAACAGAACGTTTTAAAATTATTAAATTAACAAGAAAATTGCGGATTTTTGTTCTATTTGCAACATACATCAGATTATAATAACCTATTTAAAAGCGTGTTGTTTAATATCAAAGGCCTCAAATGCTAAAAGGTGCAGTTTTAATCAGTTAACGTTGATCAAAATTTAATAAACTCTACGAGTTTTTGCGCTTTTTTAGGGCACTGTAAATTAGCACACTGATTATAAAGAATACAAAAAAATTTAATCTTTAAAAAGCGATCCGTGTTTAAAGAAAAGTTGAGGTTGAGCTCAAGAAAATTGGTTCCAAAAAACAATAGCTTAAAGTTTGTCGAACCGGATAACAATTTCACGATAGTCAACACCCTTCCATTTAAACGGAAATTGTTCAGTGTTAATATTCTTTACAGAGTTATAACGTTATAGAATCACTATTAGCCAATTAGTGCTTATGAAAAAAATGGGGATCTTTTATCCATTGGAGATTAAATTTTTCCCAAGCACTAATTGGCTAAAAGTGATCCTATTACCCACAACCTTTTCCACAGAGCAAAACATATATAACGTGATCTGTTCCACTGATTTGCTGTATTTTACGAAACTAGACTTCTACCAGTCCCTTGTGCTCAGCAAGCGTCCCACTGATTGGCTATATTTTAGCGAAATTCATCTCCACCTACCCCAGGTGCTCAACAAGCGTCCAACTAATTGGGTTTATTTTAGGGAACTCCACCTTTACCCACTACATCGGCTCAATGAGCGTCCCACTTTTTGGCTATATTTTTTGAAACTCCACCTCTAGCGGCCCCACCGGCTCAACAAGCGTCCCACTGATTGGCTGTATTTTAGGGAACTCCACCTTCACCAACTACACGTGCTCAATGAGCGTCCCACTGATTGGCTGTACTTTGGGGAACTCCACCTCTACGGGCCTCAGGGGTTCAATGACCATCTCACTAATCGGCTGTATTTTAGCGAACTCCACCTCTACTGGTCCCACAGGCTATATGAACGTCCAACTGATTGGCTGTATTTTAGGGAACTCCACCTTCACTGACTACACATGCTCAATAAGCGTCCCACTAATTGGCTGTATTTTGGGGAACTCTACTTCTACCAGCCCCACGTGCTCAACGAGCGTCCAACTGATTGGCTGTATTTTCGGGAACTCCATCTTCACCTACACCAGGTGCTTAACGAGTGTCCCACTGATTCAGTGTATTTTACGGAACTTCACCTTCACCAATTACACATTCTTAACAAGCGTCCCACTGACTGGCTGTATTTTAGAGAACTCCACCTTCACCAACTACACATGCTCAATGAGCGTTCCACTGATTGGCTGTATTTTGGTGATCTCCACCTCTACCAGCCCCACAGACTCAATAAGCGTCCCATTAATTGGTTGTATTTTAGGAAACTTCACCTCTATTGGTCCCACCCAAGGGCTCAATGAGCGTTCAACTGATTGGCTGTGTTTAAGGAACTCCGCCTCTATCGGCCCCACCGGCTTAACAAGCGTCCCACTGATTGGCTGTATTTTAGAGAACTTCACTTCTATCGACCCCACAGGCTCAGAGAGCGTCCCACTGATTGGCTGTATTTTAGAGAAATCTATCTTCACCGATTACACTTGCTCAATGAGCGTCCCACTGATTGGCTGTATTTTGGTGATCTCCACCTCTACCGGCCCCACAGGCTCAATGAGCGTCCCACTGATTGATTGTATTTTAGGGAAATCCACCTCTATTGGCCCCATCAGCTCAACAAGCGTCCCACTGATTGACTGTATTTTAGGGAACGCCACCTCTATCGGCCCCACAGGCTCAACGAGCGTCCCACTGATTGGCTGTATTTTAGAGAACTCTACTTTCATGTACACATATGCTTAATGAGCATCCCACTGATTGGCTGTATTTTAGGAAACTCCACTTCTATTGGCCCCACGGGCTCAATGAGCGTCCCACCGATTTGTTGTATTTTAGGGAACTCCACCTTCACCAACTACACGTGCTTAAGGAGCGTCCTACTGATTGGCTGTATTTTGGGGAACTTCACCTCTGCCGGCCCTACCAGCTCAATAAGTGTCCTACTGATTGGCTTTATTTTAGAGAACTCCACCTCTACCAGCCCCAAGGGCTCAACAAGCGTCCCACTGCTTGGCGGTATTTTAGGGAACTCCACCTCTATCATCTGCTTGGTGGCATTTTAGGGAACTCCACCTGGCCCAACATGCTCAGCGAGCGTCCCACTGATTGGCTGTATTTTAAGGAACTCCATCTCCACCCACTTTAGGTGCTCAATAAGCGTCCCACTAATTGGCTGTATTTTAGGGAACTCCACCTTCACCGACCCCATGTGCTGAATGAACGTCCCAAAATGGCCCAGGTGGAACAGCGGTTCAAGGCTGCGAGGAATTTCGCCTTTCTGGGCTCCGCAGGCCTCAGCTTTATCCTGATCTTGATTTGGCCGGCCGCGGCCGCGATAACCCCCGTTTTTAGCAGCGGGGAGTTCACAGTATGGATTGCGATTTCCGTTTTGTGGGCATGTCTTGGCGCCGCTTATGTCATCATCGCGCCACTGGTGGAAGAAGTGCGAGACACGCGCGCCGCCTGGCGGAGCCGAAAGCAAATTACCTCTGTCACCTGATAGTCACTGGGAATTAAGTGTAATTCATACTTTGTCCAAAGTGTCCAAAGTGTCCAAAGTACAAAAAAAGTTTTTGAGACTCGTTTATATTTTATCCAAAGGACAAAACCCAAAAGAATGTTAAAAAACAGACCAATGGAAAAATTCAAAAGAAAAAATGTACAAAAAAAAACATTTTTAACAAGCTAAATTTGTCTTTTGGACAATCCAAACGTGTCCTTTGGACATTCTAAAATTGTCCTTTTTACAATCCACAGTTTTCCCTTGGGCAATCTAAAGCTTGTTTTGGACAATGCAAACTTGTTATTTTTAAAGTTATTTTCTGGACCGCAAAATCAAAGTTGAAATATTTTAAACAGGGTTTTGGGGACTTTGGCTGTCTTTTTACCAGTCCCGTGCACAGTAATCCAACAAGCGTTTGTACTTTGCCCTAAAGACATCCGTCTGAAATCTAAAAAACTCTATTTTGTCCAAAAGTCTTTTGAATTTGTTTTTTAAACGCAGAATAAATATGTGAAACAAGTTCCTTTGAATTTTGTTCTTTGGACTTTTCTCTTTTGGATTTTGTCCTTTGGACACCTTAGACGAAAATATAAACCAAGCCTGTAAAATAGCAAGCCAAACCAAGCATGTATAAATATTAGCCTGTAATTGACGCCAAATGTGGCGATATTTTTTATAAGACGTGGAAATCACATTTCAAAGTAAAGAAATGTGTTTGCAAACTGACATTTATGTCGGAAGCTAAAATTTAGTTGAACACGTAATAAATTAATAGTAATCCCTTTTCTAAGCCTGAGAAAAATCCTAAAATTAAGTTAAATTTTATATGCAAAATTGTAATAATAAAGAAGGTCTAAATTTTACTATTTAAAAAAATTGCAAACACAAAAATTATTATATCATGGAATTTCATTGACAATATTTAAAAACTTTATAAGCAATTTATCGCGCGGTCAATTTATGCATGAGCTCAATAAGTACAAACTATGTTTTTTTCTGCTTTAACTTTCTTTTCACCATGAAAAAATTGCCAATAAGAACACAATATTTATGTTTTTCTCTGGAAAAACCTTTGCCTCTAAAACACACTGAATTATATTTAAATTTGATAATCTTGCGACTCAATTGTATATTTTATTATTTTTGAAGAGTAATTCTAGCAAAAGACGAAAC
>JASAMX010009670.1:0-13590 GCA_030248175.1 Microlaimidae sp. YZB2_3 | reverse complement strand
AATAAAACTAACCGATTAGGGCTAAAGTGCGCAATGCACTTTTTTGCCAAATTTCCTCATTTTGCATTTAGCACTTAGTGCCTTTCGCCCAGTTAAGGAGTTGAACAACAAATAAAAGCTTAAATTAAGAAAACTGTCATAACTTTTAAACTCGAAATGACCACGACTGAGAAACAATCGATTGTTTGTAGTGCCGAAATTAAACGGGCATACATTTAATTTCGGCACTTTTCCATTTTTTTAAAAACTGATTTAATTTAGTAAAACAGCAATTGAAATCCACGTACTGAGTATCGTAAAGCTTCAAAATGACTATCAAACATTTAAAATCTAGGGGCCATACAGTGGGAAAAGTTACATTGGAAAAATATGAAAATATGCCCACAGTTACTTAAAGGGATGGTTTGTTTAAAAAAATAGGTACCCAAAACTTGACACGCTAAAGAGGGATACGACATGCAAATGTGTATTGTAGTTTCTTTTTAATGTATCCGTTATTTTTATTCGGGTTTTTTTCATGTAAAAAGATAAAAAAGCAAATTAAACATTATGTTTATGTTAGAAATATGCTAGG
Organism: Microlaimidae sp. YZB2_3; assembly: GCA_030248175.1. Lineage (NCBI taxonomy): Eukaryota > Metazoa > Nematoda > Chromadorea > Desmodorida > Microlaimidae > Microlaimidae sp. YZB2_3. The sequence goes on along the minus strand of JASAMX010009670.1, from coordinate 13,016 downwards.
CCAAAAAAAGAGTATAATGAGGCTTGTGCTAGGGTTTTCAAAGAGGGAATCACAACTTGCAGAAAACTAAAAAACCGAAAAGATAAATGCGAAGTGTTCGCATTTTGGGTCACGAAGCGGCGCCAGGCGGCCACGCGTCCGCCGGGGGGGTATGGGGCGTCCGCCAGCCGAGGTGAAATTTTTTCGATTTAGCATTAAAATAAATGGGCGAAATTGGGCTTAAAAATACATATTTTTTTGCAAATTAGCATCCAGGTCGGGGTACATTTTTGGGTACCCATAGAAAAAGGGGTAGGGACAAGGGGGAGGGGTTCAGTGGGTCTAAGTTACCTTCGCTCTCACCTCCCCCCACCCACCGCACCATCTTCCTCTAATCTGAGGGGCCCACCGGCCCCTGCAAGTGCCGATGACGAGGAATTTCCAAATCTTTAAATGTATCAAAGAACCATCATGCTACCGTAATTACTAACTCAGTTTGTTAAAAGTGTAATACAAACCGCTGTCTGAATTAACGACGTTTTCAGGCAAATTTTACTTTCTTCGGTGTTCTGTAACTTGAAAAATTTGAACTTAACTTTATTTTTGCATCAAAATTCAAATTGCAATTCAAAAACCGTATTTTTGAGTTTATGTAGCAGCAAATTATGCTATGCTTCGGTGATCAGGGTGTTAGAAATCGGTTATTTTTAACACAAAAAGAAGTTACACAAAAGTAACTGGATTAATGTTGATAGTTTTTGAATTTTACGATTTGACATTATTACATTTTTTCACAAAAAAGTGGAGAATTTTTTTGTGATTTCTGAATTTTTTTTTTTGCGTCAAACTACTAATTTAGAACGAAGCAATATATAACCTTAAAAATTCTTCGTTTAAGTTAAGTTGTTAATTTTCATGTTTCGGATATTTTCTTCAATATCATTTTGCAATGCGTTTAACTAACTGCGCATTTTAAAAATATTCTGTTAATTTCGGCCACCTTAAAATTAGGTGAAACAATGTTTTGTTGTTTTTAAATACTATTCTCGTTGAGGAAGAATTTTTTTCTGCTGCTTTGATTTTTGAACTTATTCTTAGCTAAAAATAAAATTGTAACAAAAAAGTAAATCACTCAAAAATCAGGGTTTTTACATAATTAATTCCGTCTGGCCAAGAAATGTTCAAGAAAGTTAGGCTAAGGAAATCTTTATCCAACACTGGCCAGTTCGTGGCCGAAATAGCACGCGCCTCTTAACTCCGGCCTACGTTTTTAAAAGTTTAAACTTCAATCAAAACTGCTAGAACCTGAAAATTTTGCGGAGAACAAAAACTGCAATTGAAAATTTTGTTACCGGCAAGCCAGAAAAAACTGCACTCCAAAAAAATAAAGTGGCCGAAATTAAGTCAGTTACCCTATTTTTTATTTTACAAATATGCATCTCGTCTAAATCTTTAATCTTTTATTTTCGTAAAATATAAAATATATTCAGGTTTTAACGATTTATTCCACATACCTTTGTCGTTTTTTCTTTTAATTTTGGGGATTTTTTATTCTCGCCACTTCACGAAGATGCTCATAAAACGGTACTCAAAATAACACCTAAAAGTGTAAAAAAACCCATTAAAACCTCAAAAAGATGTTTCAAAAAACTGTAGCAAATGATTCTGTTAAATTACATTTCTTCTTAAAAATGGCAAAGTGACTTACGGCTTTCACCGTACCTTTTATTTATGCATTACATTGCACAGTTATCGAATTTGAGACGCTGAGCTAAAGGTTCGGAAGCCAGCCAAGAAGATTAAATAAATATTTTTAGAAACACACTATTTATCGTGACACCCGTCCGTCTCACGACACATGTCCCGTTGTGACAACCGTCCGTCACCACGACACTGTTTGTTAGGGACATATCCGTCACGATACATACCCGTCCGTCACCACCGAGACCCGCGCCGCGCTCGCGATTTTCGTGGCCGTGTTCGCGCTAGGCCGAGTGTCACACCTTTGTCCCCGAATCATCGTTATCCACCTTCGGCCTTAATAATGCGTTAAAGGATTACGAAAATTGTTTTTAGTACGGTTTTAAATCCGTTCGTTTTTAAAAAAAATTGAGTAAAATATTTATTCATCGCAAAATTGCGGGATTAAAAATTTTTGTTATGCTAAAATAACTTATAACTAAACAAATCTAATGTGTGGACATGTTGATGATTAAAATGCCTCATATTAATCACTAAATTATCATAATGAAAATTCAAATAATTTAAATAAATTTTTATGTAAGTAGGTTTTTGTATCAGTAAAGTTGTAAGAAGAGAACATAAAACATTTTGATTTATAACGAGAATTTATAGTATATTCGTTTTCAAAACTTATGTGAATGCAAAAAATCTTCTCACGGAAAGTCATGTGGGCGTGTTTAGTTAGTCACGAGAGCAAACTGGGAGTAGTTAATGTCGGTCTAATATCTCGTAACCAAAAAAGGTTAGGGCCAATTTTATAAAACACTCAGTTACATGGAAGTCGGTTGGAGTTGTAAATGCGAGGCTTTAATGGGGTCGGGCATTTCAGTTTTTACTACTGTCACCGCGCAGTTTTTCAGGCATTAAGAAAGTTTATACTGACTGTCAAAATCACGGGATTTTCATTAAGCGTTCGGCAATACGAAATAACTAAATGTGTTAAATAAAAACACAGAAAGCCATATTATTTTTAACAGGAAGATAAAATAAACTGTTACATTTTTTGATTGATTCAAAATGATACTTATTGTTGTTGACAAAAATTAGGTTAATAAATATTTTTCATTAGTTTTAAATTGCACGGTTAAAATAAAAATATTATTTTTTTATGTTGTTTTCAAAGTATTGATTAAGAGAGAAAGTTAAGCTACAAGATTAAGATTTTCACAATTAAACAGCGCTCAATATCATTTTACCTTGCGTTTAGACCAATTTGTCATGAAAAATTATAAGGGTTAAGGATTTATTATGCTTTCATACAAAATTTTGAATTACTTACACTGAAACAGTTATCGCTTAAACATAATTTAGAGCCTCAATTAGTAATCGGAAGGTCAACAAATTAGGATTAACAGATGTAGAAGTTATTAGAAATTTCGAATTAGGTTTTTACACTCAGTGTTGAAAATGCGGAATCTGAAAAATGATATGTGCAAGCAATAACTGTTTCCATGTAAGTAATTCTTAAAATTTGGTATAGAAAGCAAATAAAATCCTTAACCCTTTCTGTATTTTTTAGTGGGCATAATTTGTTAAACGCAGGTCAAATAAGCTATAAGTTTGAGCGCTGTTTAATTGATGAAATCTTAAAAATGGGTTTAAACTTTCTCTCTCGAATTAATATTTTGAAAAAACAACATAAAAAAATAATATTTTTATTCCAACCGTGCAATTTATAAATTACTAAAAATAAATGAACCCTAGAAAATTGACAATAATAGTGCTAGTTTGAATCAATAGAAAAATGTAACAGTTTATTTATCTTCCTGTTGAAAAAATAAATATCAGTTCTTTTTGTGTTTTTCCTTTAACACATTTAATTAATTTTTGTTCTGTCTACAAACGCTTAATGAAAATCCCGTGATTTTGACAGTCAGACATTTTAAACTTCAGCCATGTTAAGTAAAAGCTTTTTCTTAGTGCCTGATGCTGGTGCTAATTACTAAAAAAAATAAAATGCCCACCCATTAAAGCCTAGCTAATTTAACTCCAACCAAGCTCCCATGTTTAACTCAGAAGCGTTACTAAAATTAGCCCCTTTTAGAAGATTTTTTTATACTTTTAACCTTTTTGTTATACAATATATTAAGAGACCGTAAAGTTAAACCAAACGTAGCTGCTGCCAGTTTGCTCTCGTGACTAATTTAAACACGCCGACATGACTTTCATGAGAAGATTTTTTTTCCGTTCTCATAACATCAGCAATTTTTTAAAAATTCAAATGAACCGCGCAAATTATAATTTATAAATCAAAATGTTATGTTTTTCTTCGCAATTCTTTAGACTGCAAAAGGTTCAGTAGTAACCACTTTTAAAGAACAGGAAAAATTAATCTTTTTTTTTATTTACATAAATTATTTTTTGAATCTATTAGATTTATTATTATGTTATATTTAAGGGCTGTTACTTAGGTTAGGTATTCTTTAATCCAGTAAACAGCTGTTGCAGCCATGTTGGGTTTATTTTCAGTTATAGTATTTAGCATAACAAAATTTTAATCCGCAATTTTGCTAACTAACAAAATTTTACTCAATTTTTTTTGGAACGAAATGGATTTAAAACCATTATTAAAACAATTTTGTTATCAGAATTACCACAATTGATCAAGGTCAAAGGTGGATAATACGAAGATTATGGACAAAGGTGTGACACTCGTGTTAAACAAACGCGGCCATGCGAAAGACAACCAGCGGACGGACGGGTGTCATCGTGACGGACGGGTGTCATCGTGACGGACGGGTGTCATCGTGACGGACGGGTGTCATCGTGACGGACGGGTGTCATCGTGACGGACGGGTGTCATCTTGACGGACGGGTGTCATCGTGACGGACGGGTGTAAACGTGAAGGACGGGTGTAATAGTGACGGACTGGTGTAAATCGTGACGGACGGGTGTCATCGTGACGGACGGGTGTCACGATAAATAGTGTAAAAACCATGTTTATAAAGATATTTATTTAATCTTCTTGGCTGGCTTCCAAACACTTAGCTCAGCATTCTCAAGAAAATAATATAGATGTAATGCATAAATAAAAAGAATACAGTGAAAGCATAAGTCACTTAGTTTTAAAGAAATGTAATTTAACAGAATCATTTGAGTTTTTTTGAAACATCTTTTAAGGTTTTAATGGGTTTTTTCTACACTTTTTTAGGTGTTATTTTGAGTACCAAGCGAAGGAGGATAAATGTTTACTGGATGTACTTAATGAGCCTTCTTCCTTTTCGTCAAAAAAAAAAAAATAATAAAGTGGCAAATAAAAAAAATCCCCAAAATTAAAAGAAAACGACAAAAGATTATGGAATAAATCGTTAAAACCTTGAATATATTTTATATTTTACAAAATAAAGGATTGTAAAGAACACAACAAATGCATATTTTGTAATTTTTTAAAATAATAAATAGGGTAACTGACTTAATTTCGGCCAACTTTTTTTATTTTTTTGAATAAGTTTTTTCTGGCTTTTTCAATCAAGCCAAAATTTGGCCTAAAAATCAAACAATAGCTATATTTGTTATTCCAGTGCAAAATTTGAATATTTCTGTCACACTTAAAAATCAGTGAAGGTTTAAACTTTTTTTTAAAGTGGCCGAAGTTAAGGCGCGTGCCATTTATTTCGGCCACCTACAAAAAACTGGCCATAACTATTGCTTAAACGAACAATAAAAATTTCTAAAGGTTGCAAATTTACCCTTAGGTATTGTTCTTGGTACATATAACTTAATTTTTCCCGTTTGCGAACTTTAATAGTTATTAGCAAGACTTTAAATAATTATGTCAAAACCTTAAAAAAACAAGTTTTAATAATTTGTATTTTTTGTTCAATTTTTATTTTTGGCTTAAAAAACGTCAAAACAAGGTCAAACGAGCTAAAAAAATTTTTTATAAATACGGTAGTACAATGATATTTAAAAACAACAAAAAACGGCAGGTTCTTTCACCTAAATTTTAATGTGGCCGAAATTAACAGAATCTTAAAATGCGCAGTTAGTTAAACGCATTGCAAAATGATATTGAAGAAAATATCAAAACATGAAAATTAACAACTTTAAGCCTTAAATAGAAGATATTTTAAGGTTATATATTGCTTCGTTCTAAATTTGATGCAGTTTAAACACAAAGAAAAAATTAGGAAAATCACAAAAAATTCACTTTTTGTGTAAAAATGTTAATAATGTAGAATAACAAAAATACAAACTTTTGGCAAAAACACTTTATTCAACATTAATCCAGTTACTTTTGTGCTAGTTCTTTTGTGTTTTAAAAATAAGCCAATTTTCTAACACCCTAAATTGGAGGCCGAAATTAAGGCGTGGCCGAAAATAAGTCAGTTACCCTACATGAAACTGAACACAAACTAATACATTTTTTATAAAAAAATTCCGCAGATTTGTCGGAATTTTAATTCAAAATAAAGTTCAGTTCAAAATATTTTTAAAATTCCCCAAAACACCAAAGAAAAGTAAAAATATTGCCTGAAAACATCGGTGGTAGCAAACAGCCGTTTATATTACGCTTTTAGGCGAACTCATTCATAATTACGGTAGCGCAGTGGATGGTCTTTGGATACGCATTTGAGGGTCCTAAGTTCGAACCCTTCATTAGTCCAGGCCCTGTGCCAGGGGGGCCAGGGGGGCCATGGGCCCCCTTTCTGGGTTGGCCGGGGTAAAAATAAGGAAGATGAGTTAGGTCCAGGGGGGTGGGGGGAGGTAAAAGCGAAGGTAACTTCATTATGAACCCTGCTTCTCCCTACCTTCTTTCTATGGGGTATGCCAAAAATGGATTCTACCAACCTGGATGCCTTGATTTCAATGTAAATAGGTATTTTTAAGCCCGATTTTGCCCATTTTATTTTTAATGCTAAATCAAAAAATTTCGCCTCCGGCGGCTGGCGGACACCCCCATACCCCCCGGCAGACGCTTGGCGTCCGCCTGGCGCCGCTTCGTGACACAAAATGCGACGCTTCGCGCCGCATTTATATTTCGTTTTCAGTTTTCTAGAGTCTGGCTCCCTACTTTCAAAAATCCTGGCACAAGCCCTGCATTAGTTGTCTTTTTTTTTCGCCTAGGCATATTTCTAACATAAACATTAATGTTTAATTTCTTTATCTTTGTACATGAAAAAAAACCCGAATGAAAATAACGAATACTTATTTTAAAAAAACTACAATTATGCACATTTGCATGTCATATTTCCTTTTGCTTCTTTCACGTATCATTTTTAAACTAAACTGAAAATTTTTTTATTCCTGGTTATTTTTTAAACAAATAGTCCTTTTAAGTAACTGTGGGCATATTTTTCATATTTTTTAATTTTATTCATTACAAATGAATACAAATGTAATTTCTTAATTTGTTTTCGCGGTTTTTTTATATTAAAGAGGTTTTAAATTGTTTAAATTTGTATGAATGTGATTTTATACTAGCATAATAATATGTTTGTGTTATTTATATTTGGTTTGGGTGGGGGTGAGTTTTATGTAATATCGCCCCGCAAATATTGATTGTTTGTGTAAAAACACTAAATACTTGACTGCTTACTTCACTAACTACTTTCTGCCTACTTTGCTAACTACTTTCTGCCTACTTTTTAACTACTTTGTTAACTACTTGTATTAACTACTTTATTTTTTGAAGGTAGGTAGTTAAGTAGGTAGTTAACTACTTTTAAAAAAGAAAGTAGGTAGTTAAGTAGTTAGCCAAAATCATGGTAGTTAAGTAGTTAAGTAGTTAACTACTTAAGTAGTTATCACAACACTACTTGAGCTCTGGGCGTGGTGGAAAAGAAACGTGACTTTCTAATGGGACAAGAAACTCTCTTAATTTAAGTGTGGAGAAAGAAAACTGTTTAGGAGATTTTTTGACGTTTGCATACAAGTCCAGGACTGTAACCACTAGGCCAATTCAACAACTTTTGATTATGAAAAAATGAGGCTTTATAAACAATAGTAAATTTAAAAACAACATAGTAATTTTTACCAAATCTGATTTATTTGTACATGACTTTTCGCAAACAAAATTAAGAGAGTAGAGTACTGTTAAGTTTTAGCTAAAGATCTTGCCTAATTTGGTTTTAAACCAGTTGGTTGAAGCATAGTAGGCAAATTTTTCGACCTATTCAATAAACTGAGAAAAGTTTTATCAATAAGTTGTTGGAATCAAGCTTCAAGAAATGAGTTGTTTATTTAATTTGTCGTTTTTACATTAGGCAAATTTATTCAGGATCTCAAAATCCTATCAGTATTAGTGGCCATGTGGGCGAGAGGAGATAGAGCGTTAATTGTCGACCGCCCTGCCCCCTCCTAAAATTTCAGGTACTCCAGAATTGGGATACTCCTCTAAAGGTTGCATAGGTCCAATTACTAAAAATGCTAAAAAGCAAGTTTTTTGGGGAATACCATCTTCAAATGTTTTCCGGGTTCACCTTCACCCCCTCTCCTATTCTTCCTCTAAATAAACTAAACCTAAACTAAAATAAACTATAAACTAAATCTAAACCTCCATTAATTTTATTTCCAAGTTCATCGCGAAAAATATTACGAAGTTTGACAAAATTGACTTTTGTAAATCGATAACGGTTTTTAAATTTTGTTTCTGTTAAAGTTTCAAGTGGATTTTTTTCTCACGAATAATACTAACGTTATTTCTATTATTGTTAATATCAAAAATCAGAAGCATCAACGCCATTTGCGAATAATAATACGTAAAATGAGGTCGAAATACAGAGTTAGGTGCGCACCTAATTGACTTAGGACACCTCCAGCGCTGACCTAAATGTGCTCACCTAAATCCCAGAGTTAGGTGACCATTTGGGTGCCCACCTAACTTTAGGTCGCTCTGTGGAACAGTCCCAAAGTTAGGTGCGCACCTAAAAGTTAGTTCGATCTCTGGAACCGGCCGCTGGTCTGAATTGCGTCATTGTAATTGCGGAAGAGCCAATAAAAATCATCAATTCAAAAATTTGCATGACGCAAGGAAGTATTTTGGAATTTTAACGAAAATTTATGTTGCGTTTTCATAGGGTTTTTTGGACCATTTTATAATATTTTAATTCAAAATAAATTTAGAAAATTTTAAACTAATCTCTTAAAGTTTATTATTCTTGTAAAACTTTTTAATTGAAAGGTTTGCTGCTGCCAGCATACGGGCTTGGAATCCTTCCAAATTTTAAATTCGTCATTTTTGACAGCTTATTGTAAGCTTAATATTAGGCTTTTCTTAAACAAACGATATATGAAAATTCGTCATATGTAATGTATTTTACATTTTTTGATGATTTTAAAAAAAAATTTGAAAAAAAGTTTCGGCATTCGTGTTTGGTTCCCTCTAGCCCCCGGGGGGTCACCCCAAAAAAAAATTTTTAGGTCAAAAGTAAGGAATAAAAATTGGCGGACATTTAATATATAACAATATAATCAATCTCGTACACACTTCGAGCAGGAAGCAAAACAAAATAAATAATTCGGACAATGTATTAGTGTGGCGAAAATTCGCAAAAAATCGCGAAAACTGCGCGCATTCAACGCATTATAAAAAAAAATTTGAGCGAGCCGATTTCGCTCAAACTTTGAAAAAAAAATTCAGAAAAATATGTTTTAACAGCATACCAAGCGGCGTTTCTTATCTCCTATGAATAAAAAAGTTTTGTTTTTTTTAGGACCAGGTTTTTTTCACCGCATCGGCTGTAGTGATGACGTCATCGAAAAACATTTTTTCCTAATCTTTTCAAAAGATAGCCAAGAGTCTAAGCTATGCTTCCATATATGTCCCACACATATTCTAACCTCCGTTAAGGATATATAACAATTCAAATTTCGAGTTTGTCGCCGGTCCGCATCATTTTTGTATAGACTCTAGTTATAGTAGTGAGTAATATTCGTACCCTCCAATTTTGGAGCGGAGCTCCAAAGAGCTCCGGCCATATGCAACGGAGGGCGCTCCGGAGCTGCGCCAATTAAATGAGCGATTTTAAGCTTTTAAAGTTTCAAATACATTTAAAGTTACTCTATATCTGCATTATTCATACTATTATTTCCAGATTTTTAAATAAGTTTTGAAAAAAAATAAATTTGCAAAAATTATTTTGTGAAAATTATATATAGCATCACGATCACACTGTACTTATTCATGAAATTAGTACAAAAATAGGGCGGATCTCTAAAAACGGAGCTTTTCTACGGAGCTCGGAGCTACGGAGCTCACATCACTAATATATAGATAGATAGCCAAAGCCCTAATATATGTAGCAGCTGCGGCATTATTCTATAGTTATGCAATAAAAAACAGCACATAATAACTTCGGAACTCTAATAAAATTTCAACTAGGTTTTAAAGTTATACAGCTGCATACCATTAAAAAAAATCGCTTTTAAGTCTTACGTTGCATGCATCTAAGGCGGCAGTACATTGCAACATCGGACTAATATGTTGAACATAACAATTAGGATGTTTGTAGTATGATTTTATATTATTTCCATTTAGAGCGGCACAGTCTTCTTGAAAGCCTAAAAAAATTTAAAAATGTAATTTTAGAAATCATTCATTATTATAATGATTTTTAAGAAGTGACTTTTAAAAATGTTGTTAAAAAGCTAATCATAATTCAATGGGCTTCTGCTCACGTTAGTGAATCTAAAGATGAATTTTATCAGGGTGAAAATAACAGAGTGGTAAAGTAACCACTCGCTCTCGGATAAAATATCACGTGTAGATAAACACCTGACGGACTTAATAATAATTGGTTACATCATCACTGACAATTTTTTTAAAAATTTATTTCTGGCTCGCGCGTTTATTCTTTATTTCTTCCTGACGGAGAGCGGTTGCGCCCTAAATTTCAGCCTGAATGGTTTTAGCTCATTAATGGCAGCGGAATATTCAGGTTTTTTTAATTTTTCACGCCATAAAACGCTACAAGGAAAAGAAAACGCGCCAAGCGCCAGCCGCCAGGTTCAGCTTAACTTAACGTGAAACCCCTGCAGCTTTCTTGTATCCACCCCGTATTTGTACACTGAGACGGGAAACGCGATACACACTCCGCGTCTGAGCCGCGATTATAATCGCAAAACCTAATGCTAAATAATACAAATTAACGGTAAAAAAAATTATGATTTACCTGTCAAACTCCTTTTGACAAAATATAGACCAATAATAATTCCAGATTTTATGAAGTTTAACAGATTTAATTTAAACATGTCAATGTCAAAGCTTTTAAAAACCACAATTAAACAAAGTCGGTTTCTCCTACATAAAAATAAAATTTGGATTAAGTTAAAGGGTAACTGACTTAATTTCGACAACCTTTTTTATTGTTTTTTGGATAAGTTTTTTCTGGGGTCGCATTCTGAAGAAATCCTTTTATTTACCCCGATAAATCCATTTCAATGAAAATAAAAAAAATAAATATATATTGTAAATAAATAAACCTGCCGCATATGGGACAGAAAATGATTGCAATAAATTTTTTTTAATTTTTTTTTCTCGCGGCCAAAACCACCTCCCGCAAAATAAAAAAATTAATCAATGCGCGTATTTTATTTTTTATTAAATTAATCCTACCGGAGAAAATATTTAACCACCTCTCGAGTTGGATAAATTCTTATTCTTAAAACAATAGAAAAAATTTAACCCGACTTTTACCTGGGTAAAATTGATTTTCACTCGCATCCTTTAGGTCTCTCCAGACAGTTTTTATTGCAGAGCGTTCAGTAGTAAACCAATTGCAATAAAGAGCAAAAATTACCCATTTTTATTTACACACAATTTATTTTTGAATTATTATACTTTTGGTTATTATAATATTTTAAGATATTTAAATGACGAAAATTTGACTTATTGGCGAAAAGCAGACAACAAATCCTGTTTACAATGATATTTTTTGAAATTATGTGAAATAAATTTTTAAAATTTAAAAAAAAACATTATTAAAATCAAAAAAAAAAATTGTGGCCAAATCTGTTTTATGTGGGAATCGGTCTCGGGACCTTTCAAAAAGGTGACGAAGCGCTAACTGACTACGCTACTGCTACCATGGGATGATGAGCTCTAAAAGCGATTTATAAACACACCCTCTGAAATAAATCGATAAAACGCACGACAGAATTATTTATGCGGTAAAAAATACAAAAGATATTATGGCCTTCCAAAAATTATAAATTTCAATAGAAATATACTATCAGCTTTAAATTTTACCGAATTAAATTAAATCGAAGTTTTAACGAAATTTTGAAAAAAATAACTCCCATTTTTCACGGAAAATTCTTTATTAAACCATAAATACAACAATATTCAGTTTAATTTTTACGTACGTAAAAGAGGGTAACTGTGTCTCTCTATTGGAAGTATTTTTTTAAATAAATAGTGTGCAGTAAATATTTTTAAGGGTTTTAAAAAAAATTCATTGCAATTTGATTTTTAATATCAATTATTTCAATTACTTACCATAATATAATGAATGTTCACTTTATAATAGTGATATTTCTGCCTTTTTAACACTCATATAAATTTTTTAGTGAAATATTACTGTATTTCACTAAAAAATACTTAAGAAAACTGTCCGGAGGGACCTTAAGCACGTAAAAAAAATTTACCCTGGGGTAACTTTTAACCGCGCGTCAGAATGCGACCCTTAGTTTTTCCAATCGGCCCAAGACTTGGTCTAAAAATCACACGATAGCTATTTTTGTTGTTCCAGTGCAAAATTTTAAAATTTCTGTTAGACTTAAATAACAGTGGAGGTTTAAAGGTTTTTTCATAGTGGCCGAAATTAAGGTACGAGCCATTAATTTCGGCCACCTAGAAAAAACTGGCTATATAATATTGCCAAAACAAACAATAAAAATTTTTTAAGGTTGCAAATTTATCCTCAGGTACTCTTCTTGGTACATATAACTTAATTTTTTCCCGTTTTTGCAAACTAATATTTATTAGCAAGACTTAGTATAATTATGCCAAACCATAAAAAAAAACAAGTTTTAATAACCTATATTTTTGTTGAATTTTTTTGCTCAAAAAAACGTCAAAGGAGTAAAAAAAAATCTTTATAAATACGGTAGTACGATAATATTTAAAAACAGCAAAAAATGGCAGGTTCTTTCATGTAAATAATAAGGTGGCCGAAATTAACGAAATCTTAAAATGCGCCGTTAGTTAAACGCATTGCAAAGTGATTTTGAAGAAAATATCAAGACATAAAAATTAACAATTTGGAGCCTTAAATAGAAGATCTTTAAGGTTATATAATGCTTCGTTCTAACTTTATGCAGTTTAAACACAAAGCAAATTCATCCAGTTACT
>JASAMX010009669.1:0-19844 GCA_030248175.1 Microlaimidae sp. YZB2_3 | reverse complement strand
TTTGCTAAAATATTAGTGATGGGCGGAACTGGCGGGACCCCCAGAACACTGGAGCCGGGACTTAAGGTTTTGAAAAAATCCGGAATAGGACGAAAAGCTAAAGTCTTTCAGGCTAAAATTAAGGACGTAACGAGTGGTTACTCTATTTTTACCCTTGTAGAATTTATTTTTAGATTGATTATTTCCGGGCGTTATCCTCAAATTTATTAATCTTTTATTCTTTGTAAAGTTGTATTATATCAGGGGGAAATTGACTAAGTGGTAAAAAAGTAACCACCATAGGTCACCGAAGGGGGGAGGGGGGGGGGGGGGTCACCCCCCCTACGGCCTCTGAGACCTAACCCCCCCCCCCGAAGGGCCGTTTTCGACCCCTCCCCCCTCCCCCCAATCGACCCCTCTTGACCCCCGACCCCCCCCCCCCCCTAAGGCCCATTTTTGACCACCCCCCCCCCCCCCACAGACAATCCCAAAAAATGCTTAGAAAAATGGTCAAATCTCGTCAAAAAATTGTCAATTTCTGGTGAAAAAAAGAACACCCCGGGGTGTGACCGCCCTCTGCTTTTTTTTTAAAAAAAACACCCCGGGTGTGAACCCCCCCCCCCCCCCCCTGGAGGTCAAAAACCTCCACACCCCGGGGTGTGGACCCCCCCCCCTGAGCCGTCGAAGGTCGGTGACCTATGGTAACCACTCGTTCTTAGAGAAAATATCACGTGGAAAGAACAATTGACGCAACTTAATAATAATGGTTACATCATCTCTGAAAACCTTTTTTTATTATTTTTATTCACAAGCGTTCATTCTTTATTTCTTCCTGACGGCGAGCGGTTACGATAAACTGGTTCCTGACGGCGAGCCCCGAATTTCAGCCTGAAGGATTTCAACTTTAGAATAATTACGAAAATAAATAAGATTTATAAAATAATTACGTTGGTTTCAAACCGTGTCTGAACTAACAGAAGTTTAAAAGACAATATTAGTTTTATTACAAAATAAAATACAAACTGGCAATAAACATAATAAAAGAGCAATTTTATTATGCAATACAACAATTTATCTAATGAGACTTTTATTGCACAAAAAATATTTGCATTTTATTCGAAAAATCGCTTTGTTTTTTTAACCTTACCTTGACTTAAAATTGCTGAAAAATTAATAAAAGAATAATAGATTTGTTCTGCATTTTTTACACAAAAGTAATATTATCGGAGACATAAGAGACGTAACTGAAAATTATATGTAACCCAAGTAAAAAAATTAATTATACATCAGGAAAATGGGCTAGCTTATAATAAAGTTTTAACAAAAATTTTATTAGAAAACTCGCACATATGTGCGATTTTGTTAGTTACGACTTATTTCCCCATTATTTCTGAAGTTCTCGTGCGCAAACGAATCTAAACAGTGTCATTTTTTTGTTTTTCAATAAAAAAATTTTCGTGCACCCCCCCTCCTCTCCAAAAAATTCCGACACATCCCAAACAAAAAAACAGTCCTCTAATTTAGGAGTTCCCAGTATAAAACACCACACTAACAATTATAAGTATAAGTGAGACTTACAAAATATTACATAAAAAAATTAAAAAGATTATTACTATTTTAATTTTTACAATGGAAAATTAAAAGTAAAACAAAGGACTGTTATTATTGGCTTGGCACCATAACATAATTTAATAAAACTATCGAAAAATTAAATTTATTTAGTAAATGTCAACAAGCAACTACAAAGTTACAATACCTATGTCATACTAGAAAAAACATATCACTTTAACTTTAACTGAGAATATCATTACTAATTACAAGTAAAACACTATCAATCGTAACAATAAAAAAAATTTTTGTAATCATTCTCTCTAAAATTTCCCATATTCAGCCTTGTATAATTCTGATTTCAGAACGTTACACAAGATGCCCTTTCATAAATATAAAAAAAATCATCAATTTATACAACAAAATTTTCGTTATAATAAGCTCATAAATTTTTATCTTGGAAGCTCATACAATGTAATTAAAGAATAAGACAACCCAAATCCCGAATAGCATGCCGCTCTGCGAGATGGTAGCATATAAAATCTGTTTAATGATAACAATGGGTTTGATTTAGTTGACAAATAAAAAAATATCAAACAGAAATTCAATTAATACAAGATAATTAGAAGGAGTCAAGAAATTCTTTTAGGCTCTCTTGATGATTATTAAATACAATATTATCAGTATTCATGGCAAATAAACACAGGAATATTTCACGACGTTTCAGGTTTATATGGAGTTTTAATGTTTGTGGATAGCGTAGCAACCAATAATTAAAATTTTTTAGTGGTTTGAGGTTCTTTTTTAAATCAAGTGCCTAAAACTTTCTTTTTAAAACTGTCTTAAAATCTTAGGGTATACTTTGTACTGAAAATACTATTTTCATTAGAATTTTAATTAAATTATGCATTCACATTTTAATGTAAAACACATATAATAAAAAGAGGGGAAGAAAAAAAGCACTGTTTTCATTTCAATATACTTACAAAAATAAGGCTAGGCGAAATAGGCTATAATGATAATTTGCTACATTTAATAAACTTTTTTCAGCCATTATCTACAATTTTAATAATTTTGCTATATGTTTAACATCTACTTAATTTCTGTAAAAAATTACTGGATAGATATTTAGCAAATTATCATGTGTTTATCTGTTTTTAACCAAGGATTGTTTAGCTTTCAAAATTATATCCATTTTTTATATATAAGGCATGTTTTGTAAAAAACTTTTTTTTGTGTTCTATGCATTTTAAATTTTAATTTTCTTAATATTTCCTTTAATTTTCATTAGAGTGCTTTATTAATTATAATTGTTACCATTTTTTTTTTATAGTTTTTTTGTTTTTTACTTTTTTGTTTTTTATAACTTTAAACTGTTGCTTTCCAATTAAAAATTTTTTTAATTAAACTTAAACATAGCTGCAGCCTGGTTAAAGTATTTTAATTATACTATGGACGTACAGAAATTTGAAACTCTACAATAACTGGTCACATAAAGTAATTTTTCTTTTTTAGGACTTAGAAGAGGTTTCCACGTCTTTCTTCGCGTCTTTTTCCTTTTTGCCCAGATCTTTTAAAAATCCTATTCCAGCCTGTTTGGCGGTTCTTTTGGCGATCGCTTTGGGACCCAGGTCGTTAATGTTTATAGCAGCCATGGTCCCGTGACCGGCGGCGTACATAGCGTCTTTGGTCACCTGAGCGGCATCAGCCCCGTACCTAGAACACAATAATCACTTTATGGAGAATTAGGACGGTTGATTTGATTTACACAAAGGTCTCAAAAAGATTTAAAAATAATTTGTATATTATGACGTTGGTTAATGAAAAAAAACACGATAATAATACACGAGAATAACACAACATAAAACATTTTTTTCTGAAAAAAAAAAAGGTGGTTTACATTTTTTTCTTCTTCAGTTCTTTTCAGTCTTATACAAGTTATTTTTAATTCTTTTCAAGATATTTGTGTACATTGAATTTACTGTCGTGATTCTCCACAGATTACAGAAAATTAAAGGGAAAGTTCCTAACCTAAAAAAATCAAAATAAATTAGGTGCTTATGACGACTTTTTCCGGAAATATGTTAAATTTTATTTTTATCCTTTTATTTTTTGTCCTTTTTTTATTTTTTTGAAGGAGGGCAGAGAGCACTACTAAATTATTTCAACCCTAGCCCGCAATTTTAAACGTGAATAAATTTTAAATTAGCTCAAAACAATTACGCGCTGAGCAAAGCGAAGCGCGAGAAAAATTTTAGAAATCGGTCTTTGAAAACCTTAAAAATTTTGTTTGTTTTGTGTATTTGTCTAAAAAAAGCTGTAAAAATACGTATCTAGCCAAAAATCTAAGCGCCAGGTTGGCGCCTTGGCCCAAAATTTTAGGCGCTAGCGAGAAATTCTAAGCACCAGTGGCGTCGATTTGGCATAAAAAAACCTAGATTATCATGTCCTTGTTTACTTTTTCCACAACAAAACAAAAACTAACTTATGGTCCATTACAAGCACCGTTTCATTAGCAATACTCTTTCCTAGTGATTTCGCAGCTTTTTCCAGACCCATAAATACAGTAGAAGCTCCTAAAATAAAAATAACTGATTTTTTGTTTCCTTCATTATTTTAGAGTAAAACAGTATGGATAGATAGATATAAATAGTGTAACTAACTTAAATGCGAAAAGTTTTTGCCATGCAAAAAGTTATGAAATGAACTGCGTATGGTTAGATAAAAGACATGACGATTTATTTGGCCATACGCAGTTCATTTCTTAATTTTATGCATGGCAAAAACAAAAGACGGTGGCCGAAATTAAGGCTGGCCCAATTTAATTCAGTTACCCTATATCATGGTTATTCTTTTGTAAAAACAAACATTTCTGATAAATCCAACTCAGTTTGACATGTTAAACATATTACTAAAGAAAAATAATAATTTCTGTCAACTTCCCCTCTAAATTAACGATATTAACAATTTACTCAACCAAATTTATTATTAACATAAAAAAACTTATATTTTGACCATAGACAGTGAAAATACACAATTTATACCTACAGACCTGAGCATTCCCCAGGGTTTTATTGGGGGGCAGCTCCAAAATGGGGGGAACAGGGGGGGGCAAATTTGTTGAAACAGGGGGGGGCAGGGGGGAGGGCAAGCAGGGGAAAAAGAGAAAAAAGAAGAAAAAAGAAGGCAAAAAGAAAAAAGAACAAAAAAGGCGAAACTTGAGTAAAAATAGGTTCAAAATGGCTTAAAAAGCATTGAAAAAGGCTATGCAAAATATTTGCGATGATTGCGTCAAAAATGGCGCCATAATTTTTGGGTACTTTTTCATTTTTTTTTTGGGGGGGGCAATAAAACGAGGGGGCAAATTTTTAAACAAAACGGAGGGGGCATTTCCAGACCGTGCACAGGTCCATGGGCGTAGCCAGGGGGGCCTAGGAGGTCTAGACCATACATGGGCACGGGGGGGATGGGGGGTTAACCCCCCCCCCGAATTCTGAGAAGGGGGTTTAACCCCTCCCCCCACTCAGAAGTGAGGGGGGGGGAAGAAAAGGTTAACCCCCCAATTTAGGAAAAATCAAGAAAAAAACGTCTTTAAAATGACTTGTAACTGCCTCCAAATTTAAGTTTTGAGTTCAAAAATGAAATAAAAAGAGTTTTTTGACCTAAAATTTGCGTTTTTACCTATTTTTCCTTCAAAATCGAAACACACTATGGGTAAAATGCACTTCAGAAAAAAACGATATTGGTATTTTGCGTTTCTCGGATTTTAACCCCCCTCCCTCTATTTTGGGGTTTAACCCCTCTCACTCCGGACCAACTTGCCCATGTATGGTCTAGACCCCCTTTTGGGTCGGCAAAGGAAAAAATTTGGGGTTAGACCCCACTCTTGGGTCGCCAAGGATAAAAATTTGGGTCTATAACCGCCATTTTTTTAAAAATTTTCTGGCGCTGCGCTCCACTCACCGCTCGATTAATTGGTCTACACTTCCAAATTTGTGTTACTTTGTTTTGTAATCTTGGTATGACCACGCTGGATCATACATGGCACGAGGGGGGGTTGGGCGTTGGGGGTTTTAACCCCCCCCCCCCAACCCAACTAACCCTACTTCTGAGAAAAGGGGTTTAACCCCCTCCCCCACTCAGAAGTGGGGGGAAGACGAAAGGTTAACCCCCCAAATTATGAAAAATGAAGAAAAAATGTCTTTAAAATGACTTCTAACTGCTTCCAAACTTAAGTTTTGGAGTCAAAATCAATGTTTTACACAGTAAAAAGCTCAAAAATGCAATAAAAAGGCCTTTTGACCTAAAATTAGCGTTTTTTACCTATTTTTCTTTAAAATCGAAAAACGAGAGGGGTGATATGCACATGCACTCCAGAAACAATAAACAATATGGGTATTTTGCGTTATCGGATTTTAACCCCCGCCTCTAATTTAGGGTTTAACCCCCCCTCCCCACTCCGGACCATGTATACTTGCCCATGTATGCGCTGGACCCACTCCATTCTTAATGTTTTAATTGGTCTCCACTTCCAAATTTGTGCTACTTTTTTGTAATCTTAATACAACCACGCTGAACCCCCCTCTCTTTAGATTGTTATATAGTAAGATTAAAAATTTAAAGGTTAGAAGTAATTGTAAAAACATTTTTTCCCACTTTGCAATGCTCAACTGTAATTTTATGTAATCATTTTACAATCGTTAATGTTTTGGAAATCGAAATTGTTAACGTATCAAATTGTTTGTAAAATTTTTTTTTGTTTTATGGATTTATTTTTATTGAATAATCGGAAAATAATGAAGTATGTGGCATAAACAAGAAAATTTTATGAATTTTTTTTAGCCCTTTTTAAACGTTTAGGATTTGAAATTGAACCTTTGTGCACCTTTTCTGAAAGTTTGTTCAGGGTTGGACCTCCCTTCCATAATCCTGGCTGTACAACCATGCACAAGTCTGTACTTAACATAAAAGAATTTAAACTACTTACAAAATAAACACTGGAAAAAATCTTTTA
This sequence comes from Microlaimidae sp. YZB2_3, assembly GCA_030248175.1. NCBI lineage: Eukaryota > Metazoa > Nematoda > Chromadorea > Desmodorida > Microlaimidae > Microlaimidae sp. YZB2_3. The sequence goes on along the minus strand of JASAMX010009669.1, from coordinate 13,303 downwards.
CTAAATTTGATTATTAAAGTTAAGGATAAGTAAAATAAAAATAAATTAACAAACATAATTCAAAAATGATTATAATAAAATATTAATAAATAGCACAATAAAATAATAAATATTTACCAACGATAGTTCCTCCGACGACTTCCAAGGCGTCGTGAGTGAAGGTTCCTGCCTGTTTATTGGAGCTGCCGATCCTCTTCTCCGCCTTGTGCGCCAAATGTTGGCCCAAATAGACAGCCGCGTCACCCACTTTCGACACTGAAATGCAAAAAAAATTAAACAGCATAAAATATAAAAGCTTATAATTAATATTGTATTTAGTTATTTATAATAACTGCAAGGGAAGCAGATCGTCACAATCATAGGTGGGCAGCCTCCCGGATTTTGGGGGGTATACCCGACCCCCGAAATTTGGGGGGGGGGGGTGTCCCAAAAATTTTTTGGGGTATACCTCAAATACCCCATTTTTAGCGTTTTTAGTACTGGGACCCCCAAATTTTAGGGGGGTGTCGGCTATAATCGGGATTTTTAGTGGGTATAAGTCCCCCACCCCCCTCCCCCTTCTGCCCACCTATGGTCACAATACAAAAAACATCCAAGCACTCTTTTAATGCCGAGTTTAACTTACCCAAATAGCCGCTGACTTTGACGGCCACCTTGGTCCCTTTGCGTAGATAGTGGACGCTGCTTTGTACGCGGGGGTCGACAGCCAGGGGCCGGTCCGTTTTGTCCCCTTGGCGGTAATAAGTGGACTTTTTCTGGACGTATTTGGCGGTCTTCTCCGCCCCTTTTTCCAGACCCCAAGATATATACTCTCCAGCTAAACTCACAAAAGTATTATACACATACACTATAATGTCAATGCATACTCACCGACACTGTATTTATACACCAACATACTAGGCGAGTGGTTGGTCCAACAGAGGAGGGGGAGTGGGAGGGGTCTGTCGGACAGATTCTTACATCGTTTTACGTGTTTTTTTTGAAACTGGCCCCAAAAAGGCAAAAACATGTTAAAACTTTGACGTATACTGTGTGGAAAAAATCTTTTTATTAAGCTTGTAAAAAGCGTCGTAAACATAGAATAACGATGTTTTAGAAAAAAGTTTAAGAGGTTTATTTCAAGTCTTGTTTTAATCAGTTACTACATGCCTCTATACATATTTTTCGTGCTGAACAAAAATCAACCATCAGGGTTTTGTACCCAGGATTTTGTAACAGGGGAGAACCGCCTGGTCTCGGGAAACCACAGTTTAACGGACCGGAAAATTTTTGCACTTTTCACTTTATTGTCTTAAAGAAAAGTTACCAAAACCTCTTTTTGAAAACTCATTTTTGATACACTTTCAAGAGTTTGAACAAGCTAATATTGAAATAAGATTGAATATCAATAAATTTAAAAAAAAAACAACTTAAGCAAACACTTTTTTGAGTACTAGCTTCAGCAGTAGGGGGCTTTAGTTCCTAAATTTTACAAATAATTTTGCCTGCTGCAACAAGCTAAAAAACGTGGTTGGGTGCAAATTAAGCAAAATAAAAAAAATAAGCCTTTAATTGTCATGATCGTTACATGCATATTTAATAATTTAAAAATATAAAACAAAAAATCTTTTACCTATTAGTTTTTTTTTAAAAACATTTTTATTAGTTTTTTCTGGTGAAATTAGTTGAAATTTAGTAGGTTTTTCAAATGTGTTGTTAATTACATAATTAGTTTCCAAAATTTTAATCCATAAGATATTAAGCACTTAAACATTATCATCATAGGTGAGCACGGTTGGGGGGGGGCGCGGTTATCGGGGTAAAGTGAATTTTGAATCTAGGAGGGGGTCCGAGGGGGGTGCGGCCCCCCCCCCTCAGCTTTTTAGGGGGCCCACCGGGGTGTGAAATTTTGAAATCTAGAGGGGGGTTAGGTGGGGTCCGTTGTCCAAAACAAAACAGTTTTAAACCATAATAACTTTAATAATTGTTCTGTTTATAGGATAATACTACATTTTATTGAATAAAAAGCCATATTCATGTATAAAAAGGGTGTAAAAGCATGAATATGTGATGAAAATTCACGTTTTTGGAAGAAAATTTAGTATAAAAAAGGTACCTAAAATTTTCCCGAGAGGGAGAGGGGGGGGGTCAGATTTCGAAAATCTAAGAGGGGTCAGGGGTAAAAAATTCGTAAATTTGGGGGGAGGGGGGGCCCTAGATTTTCGTCTAGGGGGGGCCCAAAATTTCGATGCGAGGGGGGGGGGACCCCACCCTCCCCCCCCCCTTTCTCACCTATGATTATGATCATCATTTAATTAAAACAAACCCGGTTTGGTATTATTAATTTTACCACATTAGTAGAAGTGTTATCACTGTTTTCTCCAACAAATTAAGTTCGTTTACTAATAAACTTAAATCATATGTTCTATTATATTTTGTTTGGTTTAAAAATAAATTTAGAAAACTGTTTATCTAAGAAAATTTTTGCAAATTAATGTCAGTTTTCCAGTTTTAATATTTATTCATTTTTTTTATTTACCTTAACATGTTAAAAATTGGGAAACTTATTTGTAAAATAATATTGTTTAATTAATTGCAGTTTTATATTACTAAAAAATGCACGTTATTTTATTGGTTTTTTATGCTTTAATATTTTGCTCTACGCTTATTAAATAATGTAATGTTTTCAGCTATTTATTATCAAAAACGTTTACTTAAAAAACTTTAAAAAAATTTTTTTTTTATCCAAAACGAAATACTTTATACTCACAAAACTTACTAGATTACAAGAATATCAAATAAAAAAAAACAAACGTTTTTTTGTTTTTTTTTTCTTCTTTACTATATCATTAGCCCTGCAACTATTACCCATAATTAACTATTTTGCTTTATTTCTACATTATTATCATGATGATTTGATGTGTATCATTTGATATGAGATTTGATTGTTGTTTTTTATTCACACTTCTTATTAAATATTGATAGATAGATAGATAGATAGATAGATAATATGCCACTGCGCAGCGCCTAGAGCCCATGGTGCTATTATCGGTGCACAACATCGACAGTGCCAAAAGAGAAAAATCATAGCCTAACATAATCACAACTACAAAAGGATTAAATAAAAATCATAAAAAAAAAAAATAGCTAATTGCGCCTTGTTGTTACTGTTTGTAATTTTTGCAATAAACATTTCTATTCAAAGGAAAAATGCTGAGTGTGAGACAAAAAAGCGTATTGAAGGATTTGCCCCCGTTTTATTGCTTCCCCTCCCCTGCCAAAAAATGAAAACAGTACCCAAAATTAAAGCGCCATTTTTGCTCATAACTTGACTGCATCTGAAATTTTGCAGTTTTTAGACCAATTTCAATGAATTTTTAGCATTAGACTTAGAACCTTACTTTCGCTTTTTTCGCCGTTTTTCCTTTTCCCTTCTTTTTTTCTTTTTTTTCTTTCTCCCTGCGTGCCCCCCTCTTACCCCCCATTTCAATAAAGCTGCACCCCTTCCCCCCAAGGTTTTATTGGGGTAGGGGAAAATTCCAAAATGGGGGAGCACGGGGTGCAACTTTATTGAAATGGGGGGTAATAAAAAGGGTGGCACGCAGGGGAGAAAGAAAAAAAGAGAAAAAAGAGAAAAAAAGAAGGGAAAAGGGAAAAAACGGACAAAAAAGCGAAAGTAAGGTAAAAATAGGTGTAAAATGGCTCAAAAATGCATTGAAATTGGTCTAAAAACTGCAAAAATTTTGCGATGATGGCGTCATTATAAGTCAAAAATGGCGCTATAATTTTGGGTATTTTTCATTTTTGGGCAGGGGAGGGGAAGCAATAAAACGGGGGCAAATCCTTCAATAGCGCTTTTTGTCTCACACTCAGCATTTTTCCTTTGAATAGAAATGTTTATTGCAAAATTACAAACAGTAACAACAAGGCGCAATTAGCTGTTATTTTTGTTTTTATGGTTTTTATTTAATCCTTTTGTAGTTGTGATTATGTTAGGCTATGATTTTTCTCTTTGGCACTGTCGATGTTGTGCACCCGATAATAGCACCATGGGTTCTAGGCGGTGCGGCAGTGGCATATTATCTATCTATCTATCTATCTATCTATCAATATTTAATAAGAAGTGTGAATAAAAAACAACAATCAAATCTCATATCAAATGATACACATCAAATCATCATGATAATAATGTAGAAATAAAGCAAAATAGTTAATTATGGGTGATAGTTGCAGGGCTAATGATATAGTAAAGAAGAAAAAAACAAAAAACAAAAAAACGTTTGTTTTTTTTTATTTGATATTCTTGTAATCTAGTAAGTTTTGTGAGTATAAAGTATTTCGTTTTGGATAAAAAAAAAGTTTTTTAAGTAAACGTTTTTGATTATAAATAGCTGAAAACATTACATTATTTAATAAGCGTAGAGCAAAATACTAAAGCATAAAAAACCAATAAAATAACGTGCATTTTTTAGTAATATAAAACTGCAATTAATTAAACAATATTATTTTACAAATAAGTTTCCCAATTTTTAACATCTTAAGGTAAATAAAAAATAAATAAATATTCAAACTGGAAAACTGAAATTTATTTTGCAAAAATTTTCTTAGATAAACAGTTTTCTAAATTTATTTTTAAACCAAACAAAATATTATAGAACATATGATTTAAGTTTATTAGTAAACGAACTTAATTTGTTGGAGAGAACAGTAATAACACTTCTACTAATGTGGTGAAATTAATAATACCAAACCGGGTTTGTTTTAATTAAATGATGATGATAATCATAGGTGAGAAAGGGGGGGGGCAGGGTGGGGTCCACCCCCCTAGCCTCGAAATTTTGGGCCCCCCCTAGACGAAAATCTAGGGGGGCCTCCTCCCTCCCCCCAAATTTCCGAATTTTTTACCCCTGACCCCCCTCTAGATTTTGAAATCTGACCCCCCCCCCTCTCGGGAAAATTTTAGGTACCTTTTTTATACTAAATTTTCTTCCAAAAACGTGAATTTTCATCACATATTCATGCTTTTACACCCTTTTTATACATGAATATGGCTTTTTATTCAATAAAATGTAGTATTATCCTATAAAAAGAACAATTATTAAAGTTGTTATGGTTTAAAACTGTTTTGTTTTGGACACCGGACCCCACCTGACCCCCCTCTAGATTTCAAAATTTCGCACCCCGGGTCGACTTCCCCTAAAGAGCTAGGTGGGGTCCGGACCCCCCTGGGACCCCCCTCCTAGAATTCAAAATTCGATTTACCCCGGGTAACCACCCCCCCTAGCTTCCCCGACCGTGCTCACCTATGATGATAATGTTTAAGTGCTTAATATCTTATGGATTAAAATTTTGGAAACTAATTAAGTAATTAACAACACATTTGAAAAACCTACTAAATTTCAACTAATTTCACCAGAAAAAACTAATAAAAAAGTTTTTAAAAAAAAAACTAATCGGTGAAAGATTTTTTGTTTTATATTTTAAATTATTAAATATGCATGTAACGATCATGAAAATTAAAGGCTTAATTTTTCTTTATTTTGCTTAATTTCCACCCAACCACGTTTTTTAGCTTGTGGCAGCAAGCAAAATTTTTTGTAAAATTTAGGAACTAAAGCCCCCTACTGCTGAAGCTAGTACTCAAAAAACTGTTTGCTTAGTTGGTTTTTTTTAAATTTATTGATATTCAATCTTATTTCAATATTAGCTTGTTCAAACTCTTGAAAGTGTATCAAAAATGAGTTTTCAAAAAGAGGTTTTGGTAACTTTTCTTTAAGACAATAAAGTGAAAAGTGCAAAAATTTTCCGGTCCGTTAAACTGTGGTTTCCCGAGACCAGGCGGTTCTCCCCTGTTACAAAATCCTGGGTACAAAACCCTGATGGTTGATTTTTGTTCAGCACGAAAAATAGGTGTAGAGGCATGTAGTAACTGATTAAAACAAGACTTGAAATAAATCTCTTAAACTTTTTTCTAAAACATCGTTATTCTATGTTTACGACGCTTTTTACAAGCTTAATAAAAAGATTTTTTCCACACAGTATACGTCAAAGTTTTAACATGTTTTTGCCTTTTTGGGGCCAGTTTCAAAAAAAAAACACGTAAAACGATGTAAGAATCTGTCCGACAGACCCCTCCCACTCCCCCTCCTCTGTTGGACCAACCACTCGCCTAGTATGTTGGTGTATAAATACAGTGTCTGTGAGTATGCATTGACATTATAGTGTATGTGTATAATACTTTTGTGAGTTTAGCTGGAGAGTATATATCTTGGGGTCTGGAAAAAGGGGCGGAGAAGACCGCCAAATACGTCCAGAAAAAGTCCACTTATTACCGCCAAGGGGACAAAACGGACCGGCCCCTGGCTGTCGACCCCCGCGTACAAAGCAGCGTCCACTATCTACGCAAAGGGACCAAGGTGGCCGTCAAAGTCAGCGGCTATTTGGGTAAGTGAAACTCGGCATTGAAAGAGTGCTTGGATGTTTTTTGTTTTGTGACCATAGGTGGCAGAAGGGGGAGGGGGGTGGGGGGTGGGGGGTTATACCCACTAAAAATCCCGATTATAGCCGACACCCCCCTAAAATTTGGGGGTCCCAGTACTAAAAACGCTAAAAATGAGGTATTTGAGGTATACCCCAAAAAAATTTTTGGGACACCCCCCCGCCGAATTTCGGGGGTCGGGTATACCCCCCAAAATCCGGGAGGCTGCCCACCTATGATTGTGACGATCTGCTTCCCTTGCAGTTATTATAAATAACTAAATACAATATTAATTATAAGCTTTTATATTTTATGCTGTTTAATTTTTTTGCATTTCAGTGTCGAAAGTGGGTGACGCGGCTGTCTATTTGGGCCAACATTTGGCGCACAAGGCGGAGAAGAGGATCGGCAGCTCCAATAAACAGGCAGGAACCTTCACTCACGACGCCTTGGAAGTCGTCGGAGGAACTATCGTTGGTAAATATTTATTATTTTATTGTGCTATTTATTAATATTTTATTATAATCATTTTTGAATTATGTTTGTTAATTTATTTTTATTTTACTCATCCTTAACTTTAATAATCAAATTTAGTAAAAGATTTTTTCCAGTGTTTATTTTGTAAGTTGTTTTAAAATCTTTTATGTTAAGTACAGACTTGTGCATGGTTGTACAGCCAGGATTATGGAAGGGAGGTCCAACCCTGAACAAACTTTCAGAAAAGGTGCACAAAGGTTCAATTTCAAATCCTAAACGTTTAAAAAGGGCTAAAAAAAAATTCATAAAATTTTCTTGTTTATGCCACATACTTCATTATTTTCCGATTATTCAATAAAAATAAATCCATAAAACAAAGAAAAAAAATTTTACAAAAAACTTAATACGTTAACAATTTCGATTTCCAAAACATTAACGATTGTAAAATGATTACATAAAATTACAGTTGAGCATTGCAAAGTGGGAAAAAATGTTTTTAGAATTACTTCTAACCTTTAAATTTTTAATCTTACTATAAACAATCTAAAGAGAGGGGGGTTCAGCGTGGTCGTATTAAGATTACAAAAAAAGTAGCACAAATTTGGAAGTGGAGACCAATTAAAACATTAAGAATGGAGTGGGTCCAGCGCATACATGGGCAAGTATACATGGTCCGGAGTGGGGAGGGGGTGGGGGTTAAACCCTAAATTAGAGGCGGGGGTTAAAATCCGAGAAACGCAAAATACCCATATTGTTTATTGTTTCTGGAGTGCATGTGCATATCACCCCTCTCGTTTTTCGATTTTAAAGAAAAATAGGTAAAAACGCTAATTTTAGGTCAAAAGGCCTTTTTATTGCATTTTTGAGCTTTTTACTGTGTAAAACATTGATTTTGACTCCAAAACTTAAGTTTGGAAGCAGTTAGAAGTCATTTTAAAGACATTTTTTCTTCATTTTCCATAATTTGGGGGGTTAACCTTTTCTCTTCCCCCCACTTCTGAGTGGGGGAGGGGGATTAAACCCCTTTTCTCAGAATTAGGGTTAGTTGGGTTGGGGGGGGGGTTAACACCCCCAACGCCTAACCCCCCCCCTCGTGCCATGTATGATCCAGCGTGGTCATACCAAGATTACAAAACAAAGTAACACAAATTTGGAAGTGTAGACCAATTAATCGAGCGCTGAGTGGGGCGCAGCGCGAGAAAATTTTTAAAAAAATGGCGGTTATAGACCCAAATTTTTATCCTTGGCGACCCAAGAGTGGGGTCTAACGCCAAATTTTTTCCTTTGCCGACCCAAAAGGGGGGTCTAGACCATAGATGGGCAAGTTGGTCCGGAGTGGGGGGGGGTTAAACCCCAAATTAGGGGGGGGGGGCTAAAATCCGAGAAAACGCAAAATACCCATATCGTTTTTTTTCTGGGGCATTTTACCCATATCGTGTTTCGATTTTGCAGGAAAAATAGGGTAAAAACACTAATTTTAGGTCAAAAAGCCCTTTTTATTGCATTTTTGAGCTTTTTATTGCTTAAAACATTCATTTTGACCTCAAAACTTAAGTTTGGAGGCAGTTAGAAGTCGTTTTAAAGACATTTTTTTTCTTCATTTTTTTTTCAAAATTGGGGGGGTTAACTTTTTCTCCCCCCCCCCCCACTTCTGAGTGGGGGGTTAAACCCCACTTCTCAGAATTTGGGGGGGGGGGGTTAACCCCCCCCCCCCACCCCCCCCCCCCCGCCCATGTATGGTCTAGACCATACATGGGCAAGTTGGTCCGGAGTGAGAGGGGTTAAACCCCAAAATAGAGGGGGGGGTTAAAATCCGAGAAACGCAAAATACCAATATCGTTTTTTTCTGAAGTGCATTTTACCCATATTGTGTTTCGATTTTGAAGGAAAAATAGGTAAAAAACGCAAACTTTAGGTCAAAAAACCCTTTTTATTTCATTTTTGAACTCAAAATTTAAATTTGGAGGCAGTTAGAAGTCAAGACGTTTTTTTCTTGATTTTTCCTAAATTGGGGGGTTAACCTTTTCTTCCCCCCCTCACTTCTGTGTGGGGGGAGGGGTTAAACCTCCTTCTCAGAATTCGGTGGGGGGGGGGTTAACACCCCCCCCATCCCCCCGTGCCCATGTATGGTCTAGACCTCCTAGACCCCCCTGGCTACGCCCATGGACCTGTGCACGGTCTGGAAATGCCCCCTCCGTTTTGTTTAAGAATTTGCCCCCTCGATGTAGTGCCCCCCCCCAAAAAAAAATGAAAAAGTACCCACAAATTATGGAGCCATGCTTGAAGCAATCATCGCCAATATTTTGCTTAGCCTTTTTCAATGCTTTTTAAGCGATTTTGAACCTATTTTTTCTCAACTTTCGCCTTTTTTGTTCTTTTTTCTTTTTGCCTTCTTTTTCTTCTTTTTTCTCTTTTGCCCCTGCTTGCCCTCCCCCCTGGCCCCCCCTGTTTCAACAAATTTGTCCCCCCCCTGTTCCCCCCATTTTGGAGCTGCCCCCCCCAATAAAACCCTGGGGAATGCTCAGGTCTGTAAGTATAAATTTGATTGTGTATTTTTACTGTCTATGGTCAAAATATAAGTTTTTTTATGTTAATAATAAATTTGGTTGAGTAAATTGTTAATATCTTTAATTTAGAGGGGAAGTTGACATAAATTATTGTTTTTATTTATTAATATGTTTTACATGTCAAACTGAGTTGGATTTATCAGAAATGTTTGTTTTTACAAAAGAATAACCATGATATAGGGTAACTGAATTAAATTGGGCCAGCTCTTAAAAAAAGCCACGCTGTTTTGTTTTTGCCATGCATAAAATTAAGAAATGAACTGCGTATGTCCAAATAAATCCTCATGTCTTTTATCTAACCATACGCAGTTCATTTCATAACTTTTTGCATGGCAAAAACTTTTCGCATTTAAGTTAGTTACACTATTTATATCTATCTATCCATACTGTTTTACTCTAAAATAATGAAGGAAACAAAAAATCAGTTATTTTTATTTTAGGAGCTTCTACTGTATTTATGGGTTTGGAAAAAGCTGCGAAATCACTAGGAAAGAGTATTGCTAATGAAACGGTGCTTGTAATGGACCATAAGTTAGTTTTTGTTTTGTTGTAGTAAAAGTAAACAAGGACATGATAATCTAGGTTTTTTTATGCCAAATCGACGCCACTGGTGCTTAGAATTTCTCGCTAGCGCCTAAAATTTTGGGCCTAGGCGCCAACCTGGCGCTTAGATTTTTGGCTAGATACGTATTTTTTACAGCTTTTTTTAGACAAATACACAAAAAATAAACAAAATTTTTAAGGTTTTCAAAGACCGATTTCTAAAATTTTTCTTGCGCTTCGCTTTGCTCAGCACGTAATTGTTTTGAGCTAATTTAAAATTTATTCACGTTTAAAATTGCGGGCTAGGGTTGAAATAATTTAGTAGTGCTCTCTGCCCTCCTTCAAAAAAATAAAAAAAGGACAAAAAATAAAAAAGGGATAAAAATAAAATTTTACTTATTTCCGGAAAAAGCATAAGCACCTAATCTATTTTGATTTTTTAAGGTTAGGAACTTTCCCTTTAATTTTCTGTAATCTATGGAGAATCACGACAGTAAATTCAATGTACACAAATATCTTGAGAAGAATTAAAAATAACTTGTATTAGACTGAAAAGAACTGAAGAAGAAAAAATGTAGAACCAGCTGTTTTTTTAGGAAAAAAATGTGTTATGTTGTGTTATTCTCGTGTATTATTATCGTGTTTTTTTCATTAACCAACGTCATTTACAAATTATTTTTAAATCTTTTTGAGACCTTTGTGTACATCAAATCAACCGTCCTAATTCTCCATAAAGTGATTATTATGTTCTAGGTACGGGGCTGATGCCGCTCAGGTGACCAAAGACGCTATGTACGTCGCCGGTCACGGGACCATGGCTGCTATAAACATTAACGACCTGGGTCCCAAAGCGATCGCCAAAAGAACCGCCAAACAGGCTGGAATAGGATTTTTAAAAGATCTGGGCAAAAAGGAAAAAGACGCGAAGAAAGACGTGGAAGCCTCTTCTAAGTCCTAAAAAAGAAAAATTACTTTATTTGACCAGTTATTGTAGAGTTTCAAATTTTCTGTACGTTTATAGTATAACTAAAATACTTTAACCAGGCTGCAGCTATGTTTAAGTTTAATTAAAAAAATTTTTAATAGGAAAGCAAAAGTTTAAAGTTATAAAACAAAAAAGTAAAAAACAAAAAAATTATAAAACGAAAAAGGTAACAATTATAATTAATAAAGCACTCTAAATGAAAATTAAAGGAAGTATTAAGAAAATTATAATTTAAAATGCATAGAACACAAAAAAAAGTTTTTTACAAAACATGCCTTATATATAAAAAATGAATATAATTTGGAAAGCTAAAAACAATGCTTGGTTAAAAACAGGTAAAAACATGATAATTTGCTATTTTTTTACAGAAATTAAGTAAACATATAGCAAATTATTAAAAATGTAATGGCTGAAAAAAGTTTATTAAATGTAGCAAATTATCATTATAGCCTATTTCGCCTAGCCTTATAAGTATATTGAAATGAAAACAGTGCTTTTTTCCCCTCTTTTTATTATATGTGTTTTACATTAAAATGTGAACGCATAATTTAATTAGAATTCTAATGAAAATAGTATTTTCAGTACAAAGTATACCCTAAGATTTTAAGATAGTTTTAAGAAGAAAGTTTTAGGCACTTGATTTAAAAAAAGAACCTCAAACCACTAAAAATTTTTAATTATTGGTTGCTACGCTATCCACAAACATTAAAACTCCATATAAACCTGAAACGTCGTGAAATATTCCTGTGTTTATTTGCCATGAATTCTGATAATATTTTATTTAATAATCATCAAGAGAGCATAAAAGAATTTCTTGACTCCTTCTAATTATCTTGTATTAATTGAATTTCTGTTTGATATTTTTTTATTTGTCAACTAAATCCAACCCATTGTTATTATTGAACAGATTTTATATGCTACCATCTCGCAGAGCGGCATTCTATTCGGGATTTGGGTTGTCTTATTCTTTAATTACATTGTATGAGCTTCCAAGATAAAAATTTATGAGCTTATATAACGAAAATTTTGTTGCATAAATTAGTGATTTTTTATATTAATGAAACGACATCTTGTGTAACGTTCTGAAATCAGAATTATACAAGACCGAATATGGCAAATTGTAGAGAGATTGATTACAAAAATTTTTTTTTATTGTTACGATTGATAGTGTTTTACTTGTAATTAGTAATAATATTCTCAGTTATAGTTAAAGTGATATGTTTTTTCTAGTATATGAAATAGGTATTGTAACTTTGTAGTTGCTTGTTGACATTTACTAAATAGATTTAATTTTTCGATAGTTTTATTAAATTATGTTATGGTGCCAATAATAACAGTCCTTTGTTTTACTTTTATTTTTCCATTGTAAAAATTAAATGGTAATAATCTTTAATTTTTTTATGTAATATTTTGTAAGTCTCACTTATACTTATAATTGTTAGTGTGGTGTTTTATACTGGGAACTCCTAAATTAGAGGACTGTTTTTTTGTTTGGGATGTGTCGGAATTTGGGTGGAGAGGAGGGTGGGGGGGGGGTGCACGAAAATTTTTTTATTGAAAAACAAAAAATGACACTGTTGATATTGTTTGCACGAAGAAGTTCAAATAATGGGGAAATAAGTCGTAACTAACAAAATCGCACATATGTGCGAGTTTTCTAATAAAATTTTTGTTAAAACTTTATTGTAAGCTAGCCTATTTTCCTGATGTATAATTTATTTTTTTTACTTGGGTTACATATAATTTTCAGTTACGTCTCTTATGTCTCCGATAATATTATTTTTGTGTAAAAAATGCAGAACAAATCTATTATTCTTTCATTAATTTTTCAGCAATTTTAAGTCAAAGTAAGGTTCAAAAACAAAGCGATGATTCGAATAAAATGCAAATATTTTTTGTGCAATAAAAGTCTCATTAGATAAATTGTTGTATTGCATAATAAAATTGCTCTTTTATTATGTTTATTGCCAGTTTGTATTTTATTTTGTAATAAAACTAATATTGTCTATTAAACTGCTGTTAGTTCAGACACGGTTTGAAACCAACGTAATTATTTTATAAATCTTATTTATTTTCGTAATTATTCTAAAGTTGCAATCCTTCAGGCTGAAATTCGGGACTCGCCGTCAGGAACCAGTTCAGCGTAACCGCTCGCCGTCAGGAAGAAATAAAGAATGAACGCTTGTGAATAAAAATAATAAAAAAAGGTTTTCAGAGATGATGTAACCATTATTATTAAGTTGCGTCAATTGTTCTTTCCACGTGATATTTTCT